>BSQZ01000004.1:4449506-4682006 GCA_033239005.1 Lamellibrachia satsuma
AAATCCATTTTTTTGCAAAAACGTTATCGTGTTTCTAACCTATAAGTATTACAGCAAAACTTTGCATCTGACTCCAGTTTTTATTTGACATGACCACTAAATCAAAAGTCAGGTACAAATTCAATTCAGGTACACCATCTGAACTGTGTTGCACAACAGTTATGTGTAGTGCCTACCACTATCAGATGTCACTGAACAACCGTGGCATGACTAATCTCCGTTCTCAAATTCATGTCACTCGCATGCAGTGTTTTGCCTCATGGAGACAACATCTACTGAGGCTGTGTCCTCAGGCTGGGAACACACAACAGTCATGTGTAGTGCCTGTATCACTGTCGCAGACGAACTGCACAAGCAGTTCGTCTACCACTAGGACTACTAACTTTACTAGATACGAAGTCGTTAGTTGCCGCCATTTTATTTTCCATAAACGAACCACAACCTTGAACATGACATTGTTTTGTGTGCGATTGTTGCAACACAACGCGGATAAAGGTGACGACTGCTATTAAACAGACCGAAAACTTGAAACTTTGCATGCCATAATAACGAGATGAAGGTTTCGTTTGTTAGTTAATACCTATATATGATTAGGTACAAACTAGCATACAGATATTTTATTACCGCCAAATTTGGTTCGCGATTTTACGCGATGCGTTTTTAGTACTGCGTAGCGATCTGCGTAACTTGTATCGCGATTCGCAACGCGATACTGAACTAAATGTTCCCTGACTTAATACTGGCCATTATAGTATTATCTAGCGACATACTTCCCATGTATTACATAACTTGGAACAATCAAAGAAAAAATGCATGACATTGTCAACAATTGTATGTAATTGATCGCGTAGTGCTCCAGACAGTTGTATGTATTAACTAGAAACTGACTGTTTGTAGAAATTGTAATAGCGGGTTGAATTGAAAAAAAAATTAAATGGGACCGTAGGTGAACTCCTAAATGTTTGGTGCCAAGGTCTTATTAATGACCATAGTTAGGAAATACAGGAATTTGGTCAGAACACTAAAGCAGACGCAGGTCAAGCAGGTAATGCTGTCAGGGATTCTACCAGTAATAGGAAGGAGGGGTCATAGATATCGAAATTGCCGGGGGATGGCAATTAACATGCTAGTCGAGAAGCCGTGAAGGGAAGAGGAAGTTGGTTCTGTGTATTTGTGGGGAAGTTTTGTTGGAACGGCTGATATGTATATGAAAGACAGGCTTCATCTAAGTGGAAAGGGGGCAGTAGTATTTGCAGATGGACTCACAGCAGCAGTAGACAGTGGCATGGGTAACATAACAAATATTTTTGGTAGTAAACACTATTTAAACTAGAAGCGCACTGGGGTTACTTAGAGATGTCTCAAGCAGGACAAGAGGCCACTAGTACAGATAAACCAATAACGAAATGTCTGAAAAACATGTCTGAAGCAGGTTATAGATGCGTATATTTAAATGCAAGGAGCAAAGTAAATAAGTAAAACAAATTAAACATTATGGTAGAAGATATTGACCCTCACATAACTGGTATTACCGAATCATGGGCCAACACAGACATAACAGATGCTGAATTAGGATTGACAGGATACGTAATGTTTAGGAGAGATAGAATAGGAAGAAGGGGAGGAGGAGTTATTTTATATGTTAAAGAATCTATTCAGGCTTATGAAATAAAATTAGAAAGGGAAGCAGATTATGATGAAGCTGTTTGGTGCAAAATAGTTTCAGGAAATTAAAAATTAACTATTGGATTAGTTTAGAAGAGGATAACACAAAAATACAAAATGTTATAAAGGAAGTTAGTAAAGGGAATGTATCATAATGGGAGATTTTAACCATGGACACATACAATGGAAATCTCTAGAGAGTACAGGGGGTGAGGACCAACAATTTCTATTTTTAATTCAGGATAGCTTCCTTACCCAGCACGTGCTAGAACCAACCAGGGGAGAAAATGTATTAGATATAGTCTTATCATAAAAAATAATTAGAGGATAATGTAAAAATACATGAACCATTGGGTAACAGTGACCACAATCAAATACATTTTGACATCAGCATAAAATCAGAAAGTAAAAATTAAAACGTATAGGAGAAACTTCCACAAAGGTAACTATAAAGATATGAGAAAATAATACTTAGCAAAGCTACATTGGAATAACATGCTGATGAATAAGACCGCAACTGAATGTTGGAATATTCTAAAATATGAAATTGAGAGTATCATCGATAAATTTGTTCCCTTGAAAAAACCAAGGAAAACAGTCTAGAAAGAAACATTTGTCAAAAGAAGCTATTAGAAATATAGTTTTTAAGCAAACTTTGTGGAGGGTTTATAGGCATACCAGAAAGGATGAAGACTATGCAAATTACTACAGTGTAGGTTGGACATGAGAAAGTACTCTTTCTCACAGAGGGTGCTAAATGAATGGAACAATCTGCCAAATGATTGTGTTAATGCTAGTAGTAGTATGTTTAAACATAGGATTGACAGATATTTGATAAGGGCGGGCTACACATAGATAGGAAAATTGTTGGACTCTCGATAAGCCAATGGCTTCCTTGTCCACTTGTCATCTGGAACTTGTTGTTTGGGATGGCAATCTTGTTAAATCTTGTTGAGATGCAAAGCATCTAGGAATAAATAGCATAACATACAAACATGCACTTGCTCAATAATAATAAGACGGCATACCTTCCATTGCAGAGTGAAGATATTAGTAATAGTACTAATAAGTTTACTGTTGCAGGCAAACTTGCCAATAAGATGTTCTTAAAACTGTGACACATGTATTATGCTGGTAAATGTCCTGTTACTCATCTGCATGATGGTTCTTGTAAAATCCTACAGTTAAACAATTTTAATTTTGAGAATCAGCCCATGATATCCACCAATGTGCACCAAAAGTAGCAGTATCCTGTCTACATAGTACATGCACAGAGGTTCCTCTGTGCAGAGTGCTGTCATATATTGTGCCAAGCAACCATGAGAAACACATTTGGGTCACTACATGGCCTAAACATCATATTCCTTTATATACATTTCTACCAAAAACAGTATTTAAGTAAAATAAGAAATATCCAACAAAGTTACAGGAAAGTCAAGAATGTGGAAATGAAATAGGTTCTCAGTCCAGTTTTACATAGAATATTAAGAGATGAAAGCACATGGCATAAAAGAACTACCAAGCGGCCGAGCCACAGAGACCAACCTGTGACATGTTGAATCGATTGTACAAGATGTCGTGCATTGCTTGTAAGTTGAAGCTTTCTTCTACTTTTGTGTATGGACACACAAGGAGGTGGCCCAACATGACCAGATACATGCAGTAGTCCAGCACTGCCATGCTAGAACAACAGACAGACCTGGGGTCAATTACACAGTAATTGTAATAGTAATTATTAAATTTTTTTCAAGTAGTAGATGGACAGTAGTAGATGGGGCAGAACACAATGCAATAGTAATATAAGCAATGTAATAATAATAATTGAGCTATTACATTTCTATTACAATTTGGATTAATGCTGGCTTATTTTGTGTTAGCTCCAGTAGCCTACCAAGACAATGGGTAAGACAACCAAGGCTGTGAAGCCATGTACAGTTTATACAAATAAATGTATTGGTTCTTTGTATAATTTGGTCAGCAGAAGCAGTTCAAACGATAAATTCTGCCAATGAGTGTAACGCAACACTGACTGACGTCTCACACAGCACAACTGGCATAGCACAACTGGTAATAATAGTAATAACTGGTAATAATAGTAATAGAAAGGAAACAAAGTAATAGTAATAGATTACATTTTAATGTAATTGACCCCAGGCTTGACAAGAAACAAACCACAAACCCAGCATGACTAGATAAATTGTACCTAATTGTTATGAAATGTCTGGGCAGACCACTGGCCTGTTGTTTGAATGGGTACAGGTGAATTAGACCCACGGTGAATTCGGCCCAACTACCAGGTGAATTCGGCCCAACTACCAGGTGAATTCGTCCCACTTTATAATGGCGTGAATGGGGTGGTGAATTCGGCCCATGTTATTTTGGCTTGGTGATTTCGGCCCGCAGTTAGGTGAATTCGGCTCGCATTTTCCCAGGTGTTCTTATATCGTTGTGTGGTGTATGAATGTCATAAACATAACGTAATAAAAAAGTTGTCATTACGCAGCCATCAATTGTTGAACAATATTCGTTTCCAATTATTTCGTTATGTTATCTGTAGCTTGGTGGAATCTGTGCGTGCGTGAACTGTCCGGGTCTAGCCAGGAAGCATTCACGTATTAGCATGGTGTTTACGATGGCAGTTTCAAACATTACAACCTTTCCAATGAAAGACCAAGTCAACGATTGTATGGCCATTCAGTGTAACTTTATTAATATTGATTGTGCTATACAACTCCAACAGTGACATGATAATACAAAGGTGCAATAAAATAAATAAAAGCTAAAACGTAATCTTATGCAATACATATCAACGCATAATTGATTATATTGAAATGCGCGTTGGCAACTATAGGCTTCAAAAAATAGATCAACACACATAGGTTGCCTATAAAACCCTAGTTTGGGCAATACTTGAAAATGCCACATCGTCGAATGTATCAAACCAATGGTAAAAACCCTTAAGCAAAGACACGCACATTTTTACCAGAGAACAACGAGCATTAGAATTAGATTGGATACCCCCAAAAGAAGAACAAATGTCAGATGACAGCACATTAGGACATCATGTGAAATACCACTTCATAGCTATGCCGCTAAACCAAAGCAAAGACACGCCTAGATGATGGCGAACAAATAATGTTATGTTAAATGTTATATTATAACATATTAATAAATATTACGACAAATAAAGATCACGGAATTCGGCAGATGACAACATGAAGTATGATACATTACACGGCTGGTCCATACACTTTGGCGCAGCCATTCAGTAACTGTCGCGCACTCTTTTGGCCGTCCTCATACTCCTGCCACAGTTGGAAAATCTTGGCTTGGAGGTGGATGTACGTCTTCCTCTGATGTTTCTGGAGCTTCTTTTCGCTGATTAGACGAACCTGGATGGTGATCAATCTGGCTTCCTGGTGAAGCAGCTGTACCAGCATGTAAAAGCACATCTGTTGTCGTCCACGGAAGTTCAGATGTCGGTGCCACCCCTCAACATCGTTGTTGGTACGGATGTTGAGGGAGAACACGCTCCATGCTACAGGGGGCCAGATGGTCGACTCGAGCCACGTGTGCCTCACGTACTCTATGAGGTGACAGAGCGGCTCGCTTCCGGCATCCTGTGCTAGGTTGTTGAATACCGCCAGTATATGTTGAGCAGGGAGGAAGGGCAGTACGATCAATCTCTTGATGTACATTAGCGTTCCTGTATCTTTCATATACTGCTGCTGTAGGCCGTACTCCTGCACCGTCCTCCATACCGCTTGCGACCAGTGGAAGGCGCAGCCCTTCAGTTCGACTTCTAGCATGACAGAGACAAAACCTTTCCACATTGCCCGTTCGAAGTCAATAACTACGCGCTTCACGCGGGGTTCAGACGGGAGCAGCGTAACCACAGCGCGCAGAACATCCTTGTAGTCTTGCGTCTTGCGCCCTGACATCAAGACGAACAGCAGAGGAAGTTGTTTCGTGCAGTCGCCGTGTTTCACGAAAGCGTGTAGGCTAAACAGCTGGGCGAATGGCTGTTTCACAACTTGAAACGTAGCGTCAGCGTACCACACTTTGGCGTTGCACAGCAGCTGAAGCTGTTGCTCTGTGGCAAACAAAATCTGTCTTCGAGTTTCGTTGTCATTAAGTATATCCTGCTGCAGGAAGCCGTCTGGGATGTGCTCACTCAGCAGGTGAAATGCTATGTCCGTTGGATGTTTCGGGCGGCCCTACGAAATCACATTCAACAGCTTTTATTCATAGAAATCAGACCGATTATTCTAGTTCAAGAGGTAATACTAGTTGCACTGACATTCAAAGAATAGCAATTTTGTAAAACAGATGTTGTCTTTCTGTACAATATTTAGTTTAAACAGGCATATTTTAAACATAAAACCATACAATTCTGACGACAATTTCTATTAACTTCAATAAAAACTTAACGTGAATAAAAATAACAATTATGAAAGCTATCTGTTGCTTTCTCTGTCATAATGTATTAACAAAACAGAATACACTAATGCAATGCTGTATATTATTATTATTATTATTAAAACAGAATGAGTACTGAAACGAACTACAATGTAACTAACCTTCTGCCTGTTGTAGTTGGCGTTTCGAACCAAGTAATCGTACTTCGGCAGGGCACAAGGTTCTTGTCCAAGTTGGTTGCGTAGAACAGTATCCACCACAGAGGTAGCCGGCTCGAACGCGCGGTGTTTTGATGTCGTTTTTATCTCTTTGACTATTTCGACGACGGTTGCTCCTCCAGGTTGATGTTGATGGTTGTGTGGCTGTACACCGCAGATGAAACTGTCACCAGACTGCCTGACGGTGGCAGCGCATTGCATTTTTTTGTTCCGCACGGTGCATCGCCATGCTACGGTGTCGCGATTCCTGCGCTTTACGGTGTATGCATATCCATCAGAATCGTACAGCTTGTCTCCTCCACGATTAGAACTAGCGCTCACTATTCTATACGTCACGTCCATAGTTTCAGGCGATGTGTGATGCTGGGATGGCACTGGATCAGTTATGGACGACTCATCGAAGTGTGGTTGGCGCATGGTGACTGCTGGTTCGAGGTAGTCATGTGCGGATTCCAAGCTGAGTCTGGTACTCTCATACACGGGTGTGCCGTGGGCGACGTTCGCGTTGTTTTTCTGCCGCACGAGTAAACAGAAATGATTTGGGAAAAACGACGTACAGTCCGCGAGTTGCGTCGATTGCGTCCACATGAGGCACGTCACGTCAGGGCCTACGTCGCGTGCCACACCACATCCAGTAATATATCTGGTGAAAGACGACGTCAGTGATGAGTGAAGCGGGTAATAAGACTGGAACGCTTTTCCAAGTATGGCGCTACAAGCGTACATATGCATCATTTCGCTGAAGCCACCCTGTGTGCATGCCAAGGACAACAGCGCCCAGTATTCGCTGACGATGATGCAAGGATCGCGTAATTCTCCCGAATATTCTCTGGCTTGCACGTCGTAGCTCTGTCGATGAAAAATGATCTCTATTGCTGTTGCCAAGCGAAGATAAAAGTGGTGGTCTTCAGTGTTGAAGATGCCTAGCGAGATGGCACGGTACATGCAGTTACCGTCACTGGCGACGTTGCGTGGTGAGTACTCGTGCAGCTTTGTCGGGTCGAGCATACCCAGAATGTGTGCTGACACTACATCAACGTTAGTTGACTGGGTTTCATCTGTCGGGGTCGGCGCCTTCACGTACGTCTGTAGTAGCAGTTGTTCACTGCGGGCCTTCTTCATAAGACACGGAAGATTTTTCTTTTCTGCTGCACGAGATAACCTGTAAGATGAAAACAGATTTGAAACAATACGCATATCGATCAAAACATTTGCAGTAGGGGTTAGTTGTGTTCAGTACAGAATATAGATAATGGCTGAGCCATTATTCAAACAACATGAAACGACCAGTAGGCTGCTTATTTATTCAGAAAAACCTGCTCAATGAAATAATGCTGGAGTAGCAATCCAGTTACTAATTGTTAAGATGCCCCATTGTGGTGGTGATGGCTTCACACATTCCTAGCCCTAGCACAAACAAAGGGCGTGGTTTCAGATACCTGCTCAATGAAACAATGCAGGAGTAACAATGCGATTACTAATTATTTAGATGCCCTATTGGGGTGGCGTTGGCTTCACACATTTTTAGCACACACAAAGGGCATGGTTTCAGATATGTGCAGGCCGACAACAAATATTATCTTAGTGCAGGAGTTGCAACATGTATTTAATTCAAAGTAAGCTTTGAGTTTTTTTTACAAATATGTTCTCATCTCAGATCTTCAAATTGTGTACGGGGCTACAAAGCGCAATGGCTCGATAATTATTAGAGTCAGTAGCTGATTTTCTCCCGTTTTACCAAAGGTTGGATTATGCAAAGTATCATATCATTATATCATTCACGCTATAAATACATTTTCACTTTCTCACTTCACTACACGCTATGAACATACACCAAAGTGCCATAATAAAAAACAATCAAAATTTTCATTGACGGTGGGCTTTACTTTACTACATTTTAATGTTGATAACTTTATATCTATATTCTTTGCTTTCCTCAGAAACTAAAATAAAAAATACTACGGGTGGCTCCTACGGGACTTTTTAATAAGTCTTTGTCGGAGTGATATTTGAATATAAATTACTGATTGGCAAAATAAAATACACAATATATGAAGTACGCCACATACCTTTGCAAAGCCTTTACTATGTCGTAGCTGCCACCAGTGTACGCGCATGATTTGCAGAGGAAGTCTTTATCAGCGCCGCTCCAGTTTCACAGCATCGTCTTGTCCATAGGTATGCAGGACGCATGGGTCCAACATTCGCATCCTGAACACTCTATCACGTCCCGTACACATTCTTCTTGACACCGTTCACAAGGATAGCGACACTTCCTAGCGTGTTTGGATACTCGTGCCATAGTTGTTGTTGCAAATAATGATGATGTGACGCCCTTATATGGGAGATAGTAGCCTTCATGTCCCAGGTTAACACGTTTGCCCAATGAATGGAGCCGGACCCTGCCTGACCGGAGTGCACGAAGCTGCTTTGGAAGTAGCTGCTTTCTGTGATTTACAGGGACCATCTACAGTATGCTTATTTCCACTCTGACCGACTGAGGTGTCAAGCAAGATCTACTCAGTAATGGATTAGCCCTCACTTTAAAGGTTTGTTATTCCCATGCTCTTCACTAAAGGGAGTTTCAATTAGATATTACTGAAGTACAATGCTTTGTCTGTCTGGTACACTGGGCAGGTGTGAATATGCTGCACAGATCAATCTGGGCAGGTGTGAATATGCTGCATAGATCAATCTGGGCAGGTGTGAATATGCTGCATAGATCAAAGACACTACGCACACAGGTGGTTTCGTTGCATTCACAAACAACCAACCGTTATCACTGTCACTGCTCTGTATTTTAAGTTAATTGAGCACATTTCTGGGTGAAATTTCACCTGACTTGGGAGGTAATGCATGAAAAAAAAACTTCACTACAGAGGCAGGCTATTACGATAATACTACGTTTATGTTTTTACGTTATTCAACTGTACATGTTTTTTTTAGTAATATATTACATATTATGTGATCTTAATTGTAACAATACAATGAATTGTATAAGTCATAATGATCTCTCTCACTGACTATTTGTTAAACAATAGTGCTGTACATGGGCACTCGAAATGCGAAACGAAGTCTGTACAAGTTGTTACGATTTTGGATTAATGTGGAACTAGATCAACAAATGAAACAAATAGTCAATTAACAAATGAGAGAATATGCTTTATTCACAGTAAAACAAACATTAAGCCACATGTGCTTGGCGCACAATCGTTCGGACCGAAGTCACTAAGCCCATTGTGCTCGGGGCCGAATTCACCAGGCCGAATTCACCGTGGGCCGAATTCACCTGCATCCGTTTGAACACAGTAGCTCTTGATCACAAGGCAAATACTAAATCAATTGAGTCACTGTGCCAGTGCAATATTTTTTAAACATCTCAAACTAATTCAGAGATGGTATCCACCTTCCAGGAACTTCAAGCACCATGATACATGAAAAGTGTTTCTGAATTAAAGTTTAAACTGTAAATTGCGCAATTACTCAATGTTACTAGTCTACTAGTACTCAAGTGGCTTTGTTCCATGACAAAATCATGATAAATAATAACTTAAGATGACTGCCAAAAAGCATAGATGTGTATGTTGTGGATTTTACAATACTAAATAACATTTTACTATAACCATCCCTGATCGAGGAAGAAAAATAGCGATCTGACCCCTGAATTGAAGATGTGGCTTTGACCCCGGGCGATAATAAGGCATTTGTGTGACTTCCTCAAATTCTATATGAAAACATTTATTGAAACATCAACCCATATTTAGCTTACATTTAACCGCGTGTGTTGCGACAGGGAACTATACTAAATGTCAACTATTTAAAAACATGAAAGGTACCTGTGGAACGCGCAACTGTTCGTGCCAACACGTTTGCCTCGTTTTCAAATAAAAACAAACATGGCGTCGTCTCTGTCAGATGAGGAGTTTCTGCGGATGCAGGTAACCTAAAACACCCGACTGCATCGGTTGTTGTAGCTATATGCGTGGTTAATTGCCGATTTAACGTTATATAAAGGCAGCGATGACAAACGACAGTGTTCCGTCGTCGTGTGTCACGCTAAAAACTGCGAGGCTTATGGCTTGCGCTGCGTGGGTCAGCCCCCTGCCCTGCCCCTGGCCTTCCTCATTGGCCCATATTGCTCCCTTCATAAGGGGATGAGGCTAGTTCATGTATATTGCACTGCCCCAGCTGTTATCCGTTTTTACCGACTTCTCCCTGTCGGCAACCTTGTTTCTCCACTTCATTTGTCATCCTCCTTTCTTACGTCACTCTTCTTGTCGGAATCTTTACGTAGTCGCTGCTAGACTCCTCCCATTTCACTTTTGGTCTTCTTGTCTTCCTTTTTCCTATGGCCTGGCTGTTTTATTGCCTCTGTTTTGTTAGCCGACTTAGGTAATCGGCCCTCCTCCGTGGGGACAGATTATTTTTTTCCCAGGTTTGTAGAGTATACAGAAAAGTGCCACATGTCACAAATGATTTTGAGACAGATTTATTACATCTGAAAAATAGCTGCGTTAACAGGCAAAATGGCACATTTTCAGACTCTGAGTACAACACTTCTGGCTCTGTGTTGCAGTGCACACAGCCACAAACTTAAATATGTTGCTGGTTAGCAGCATATGCATGTATACATCAGACCCCATCATCATCAGTAATGGAAGGTTCCTGGGGTATGGAGATATAATCCGGATGGTTTAGGTGACAAATGGATAGCATGTTAATTGTAGGATTTGACAAAAATGCTTAAATACTGCAGGTTGACCACAAGACAAAAATCAAAGTGTACAGTTTTTATTAATGAAAATACATAGGCAGGGGTGAGAGAGAGAGCGAGAGAGCGAGGGGGAGACTGAGAGATGGAGACTGGGAGACAGAGATGGAGAGACAGAGACTGCAAGACAGAGATGGGGTGCCAGACTGCAAGACAGAGATGGGTGCCAGACTGCAAGCAGAGACAGACAGATCATCATGAGAAATGTAAATGGGATGATTTGTTGTTTGTAGAACCAGCTCCATGAGCTGCGGACTGCCAACTACCAGCTGGATGATCAGTGTAAGAGGCAGGGAAGGGGTACGTTGGTGTAATTATTGTTTCCATAAATGTTATACAAATGTTTCAATCAGCCACCATTTAATTTTTTTTAAACATCTCACACTGATTAATTGGTGAGAGGGTTTGATAAGTTGTATTCAAAATAATTCTGAGTTATTGGTATTAATAATTTTATGATAGTGAACTATGCAATTGATGCCCACAAATTAACGTTTGATTAATAATTATTATTAATAATGCAGAATATCGAACTCAATTTTTAAAGCATGGTTATGACATGTTTGTGAAAATAATAAAAACAAGGATGGCTAGGAGATGCTTTAACAGGAGGACTATGTTTTATGGTTGTTAAAAAAAGTCACTAATCAATGACTTTCTTGCAGAACTGGCCACTTTAAATGGGCACGTAGAGACATTGACGAGGGATCTGCAGAAGGCTAACAAGGTAATTACAAGCTACACATTTAGAGTAAATGTAGCAAAATTCCGTCCAAAGCAAGAAGCCATTGGCATATGGAAAGTCCAACAATTTGCCATCTCTGTGTAGCCTGCGTGACAGCGGCCCGCCCATATTATATATCTATAAATTTTATGTTTAAACATATTCACATTGTTATCATTATGTATAATTTATTCCATAAGTTTAACATCCTCCGTGTCCCATTGATAATGAATACTTTCTCATGTCCACTCTGTACTGTTCTTTTACTATAAAATGCTACTTCGTGCCCTCTAATTCTACCTTACATAAGTTTGAAAAAAATATTTCTATCAACATACAATTCACTAAACATATCACAGAGTTTGATTAAACTGTTGTCATTCCTGGTTATAGATAGATCTATATATGTGTGTGTGTGTGTGTGTGCGTGTATGTGCGTGTGAATGATTTGTATATTTCGTATTTTATTTGTAGGCCTTGAACAAAAGCAAAAAGGCTAAGGTGAGTAAGTGTTGTAGTTGTCTGCGGTAAATACAGGATAACATGATGGGCAATAACAAAATGCCTTACATGAAAACAATGATTATTTTGTGAGACAGCATGGTTTTCACAAGTTCATAACATATAACTTAAATATGATATAAAGTAGCTGGGGTGGCTAGTGTGTCAGTTGATTTTTTCTTTCTTCATAACATGCTAGGAAATATTGAACTGAACGTCGACACCACAAATAATCACCCAGCACTAACGTCATATTTTGCCAATCCATCCTTTAAAAAACCAGTCCATCTGGAAATCCCCTTGACTTCTTAGAAACACAGACAATGTTTCCATAGTAACGACCGCATGTGTTTTGACGTTCGAACCAGCTAGATTCGTTCACAGTGAAAGCGAAACATATCGTCTGGTTACTGTGATTCCAGTACACATCAGTATATCTACCTAACTAAATCGTGCTTAAACCAGCAAATATCAGCGGGAATGTAGTTTATTGTGTCTTTGAACCTATAATGGAAACGGCATGTGACCCCGACCTGGTGACCTCACTGGATAACAGGCCAATCATAATGATCATAAACATGCCTTGCCATGTGTTTGTCAGGTGGCTTGCAACAACACGTTATAAATACAGATTCAAGGGCCATTGTGGTGGCAAATTAAGGGGACATGTAAAAATTAGAAATGGCCATTATGTTTTGTCAATAATACATAAAATGACAGTGAAAATCATCACATTTCAAGCATGATACACGTATCTATCGACATTTCTGTTATCAATAACAGTCAGGAAACATTACCTAATTAAATATTTTATAAAAAACCTGAACACTTACAACCCTGCAATTTGGTGTATGAACATGTCTTACACAGATTGGGATTACAATTGATGAAGGGTTTGTGTCAAAAATATACTGCCACCTTAGACTGTCATTCAACATTTGCTTCATTTACTTCATTTAGTGTAGCAGACGTAATTCATTCGTGTTAACCAAAATCTTCCTTAAAGTTATCAATGACACTGTCATGTATGTCATTTACTTCTTTCTTTCGCATTTGGTGGCTATTTTTTTCACAGTTACAAAAATGTTTTAAAAATAGACATAGCCAAATAAATACCTTACCTTAATGAGTTACAAGGTTGCCATGGGTTACAGCGTTCATGATAGTTGTCATGGTGATTTAAGTTAGTTGGCCAAGGTTGGATTCGGTTACTTATGATTATACGTCATCCTAAATGCTCAATTACAATGCTAACATTATCAACATTACAAATAGTAATACATCAAATTACACTAATTTGTAATGGTATAGAAGTGCACATAGTTTCAATATAGACTATTTATCCTGGTGTATATATATCAGGTCAGATGGTGACGAATGTTAATGATAAATGAGGATTAGAAGTTACAGTAAACATTTTAAATTAATTGTAACAATCTAATAGTTTATGGTATTATTCTGTAAATTAACATAATATTTTGATACTGAAAAGTCATAATTTGATCATATATCTACTTTATAATGGCAACACTACAGTAACACTGTGAAAGTTAGCATGTGCCAAGGAGTTCCCCAGGGCCAGTCGTCTTCCTACTTTGTCTTCCCTGATGGTGCCTGCAGCTTGTAGAGAGTCTCTCCAGGGTGAACACCAGCTGCTTTGTCCCCAGGCATTTAGTGCTAATTGTATTGATCATGTCCTAATACTTGTTTGGTCATTCCTGTCTGGTCTGGTCTAATGTGGAGTGCCATAGCAGGCGTAGTAGTTAGAATGCAAATTTTTGCACTTGCACTAGTCAGCCGTCTAACTGGGGTTTGGGTTTCCTTGTAAATAAAAAACTATGTGTCCATGAAAATGCTTCTAGCAACATTTAAAAAAACAGCATCCATTCGTTTTCTTCTTCCTCCGAGTGTTGATTATTTTGTCACTCGTGAGTTTTAGGGATATAAATCATCAGTTCTGCGAAACACAACAAGTTACACCTCCGTGTGGGACCGATTACTTCCCTTGGCATAGACACCAGGTAGAAGGGACCAACAGCTTTTAATGTCTCTTCCAAAAGACACAGGCAAAGTGGGTGAACGAAGATGTGTAAGTTTCAGTAAGCAGTAGGTGGACTCTGTGACCACCGCGCTGCTGTTGCTAACATGAGACATACTTTCTAGCAGCAGACAATGTTTACAAGCAGACCATTTGATCCGAAAACAACTGATTGCTGATAATTTAAATTCAGAGCAACCTGTCAATGATTTATTATTGTTTGCAGGAGGTTGAAATGTTACTGGAAGAAAATGATGGTCTACAACGGAAGCTGCTCAGTCAGGAAGATGACTTTCGCCTGCAGAACGAGACTCTCATGAAGGAACTAGGGCAGGTGGGTGGAGAAGAACTTAGACTTGGTGTTCATGTGAACCTCCCATATTTGATGAGCATAGACCATGAAAGGGTCTATGTCAATTATATGTGCAGACTGTTACCGTATCATGATAATATTATGCTTCATGGGAGGGATATTGTACTGTGATTAAATAGCAGCACCTTATTGTGTACCAACTAACGAATAATTATACAGCTCCTGTAGTAGTAATTATGTTTAATTACCATGGACTGGTGTTAAATGTACATCAGTGATTTTACAATTTAATAAATTACATTTGACAGTTATTATGAGAAAATATTAATTGTGACATGAAAATGTAGCCATGTCTGATATAAAAAAACTAAGATCTACAATGGTTTTCATTGATAAAAATCTATATGATCACCCATTTGTTGCAGTTGATCGAGAGTAATGAGGAACTGGAAGCCAAGAACGATTGTCTAAAAGAGGGCGCTGCTAATAGCGACAGCTCTCGTCACTGGCAGGACGAGATCCGACGACTACAGGCCGAGAATGCAGCGTTACAGAAGAACATCTCATTGGCTGCCTCCGCTGTCAGCCCATTGGTTGATGATGCCAACAAATCTGGTATGTCATAAAATAATACTTAAACTATGTATTACACGTACTTAGCCAAATATAAAGTTCTATAACATTAGGGAGTATGTCATTCTTATGACAGTAGTGAGTAAGGTATGGTGAGGGATGACATCATCTGACTTACCCTCATACCATTGACAGGGATATGGGAATCAGGGAAAGAAGAGCTATCTGGGGAACTGTGATAGGCTGTCTCCCGAGGTCAAGGAAATTATACAACTGTTTTGGTTGTGACGTGTGCAGAATTTGTTTTAGGTGACACTGATGAAGGTGACCTTGGTAATCACAGTGACAGTGTTGATGGTGCTCCGCAGTCCAGTGAGGACCTCGCAGCAACAGTCACCAGTAAGTGATGGTCAATATGGGACATAAATACATCTACCAATAACAAGGTTTTCCCATTGCTGGCTGACACACTCACTGAAGAAAACTGACATGGGGCAAAGGTTAAAACTGTATGTTAGTGAATTGTAATTTTGTTGTCATTGATATTAAATAATCATTATATTAGCGTGACATAAAGGTATGTTCTTATATAGCACTGTATCCAGTCCGTAGGACCGCTCAAAGTGCTTTGCACTTCACCCCCTGGCAGACCTGTTCATTCCAAGGACATCTCAACTTCTCTGGGAAGCATTCAGCCACGCTGCAATTGCGCAAAAACTATTCGTTCACATTTCCACCACTGTCTGTATCATACTCATTTATACAGCTGAGTGAACTGTAGCAACGTGGGGTGATCAAACTTGCTAAAGGTTCGAAGCGACCGCAGTGGGATTTGAAACCGGGTTCTCTAGATTGAGAGTCCGGCCTTCTAACCGGTATGCCATCGTGCCCCACATAACTGCGTATCTTAATTTATTACTCTTGATATTATTATGACTAACAAAAACGCCCATCCTCCAGACTGGATAAACTTCGTAGTTTGTGACTGTCACGATAACAATATTATAAAATCCTTGAATGGATAGATGATCCGGTTTCTTGGTTATTAATATTAAACAAAATTACCTCTCACGAAACTTAGTGTTCGTTCTGTATATTTCAACTGCACCTTGCAGTCTTCTTCAGCAGACTGAAGTTACGGATGTGTCACATTACCAATGTCGTGTGACACAAGCTGGAATAGGACTGGTGGGAGCTCCTGGCCAACGTCTCGGTTCAGCGTAGGTTTCTCTCTGTGGAGGTTAATGTTAGTTGAAATATACAGAACGAACACTAAGTTTCTTGAGAGGTAATTATGCTTAATAATAATTATAAACGTTAACACAGAAATATAAATTTATTGCCTTGGTACTCGGTGCTGCCAGTCAATATCTTGTATGTAATTGTTCATACAAAGGGTAATAGCAAGGTGAATTTTGAAAAATAAAACTGAGATGACCCGACCATGGGATCGTAGATGGACCCCTGAAAGTTTGGCGCCCGAGATGCAAAGGAGGAGTAGCATAACATATATACATACATAACATATATACATACATAACATATATACATACATAACATTTATACATACATAACATTTATACATACATAACATATATACATACATAACATATATACATACATAACATTTATACATACATAACATATATACATACATAACATATACATACTTAACATGTATACATACATAACATATATACATACATAACATATATACATATATAACATATATACATACATACTCACGGTGGATTATGATAAGACTTGTGATTCAGTCTTTGTGTGCATCAGATGAAATCTTGCACAGATATTCTCCCACTTAGAAATTATTGAATTTTTTTAATTGTGCAGAAAGAAGCCACCAGATGTCAACTGAACATTACACTAGTGTGACGCGGTGGCGACATCTTAATTGATTACTCTTCATATTATACACTAATTGAACGATGTGTTTTATGCATGAATTACTTCAGAATTTATTTTTGAGCGAGCTTCGTTGGTAGATCTGACCAGTTGATATGTTGTAGATCTTACCAGTTGATATGTCTTTGATCTGACCAATTGATATGTTTTAGACCTGACCAGTTGATATGTTGTAGATCTGACCAGTTGATATTTTGTTGATCTGATCAGTTGATATGTTGTAGATCTGACCAGTTGATATGTTGTAGATCTGATCAGTTGATATGTTGTAGGTCTGACCAGTTGATATGTTGTACATCTGACCAGTTGATATGTTCTTGATCTGATCAGTTGATATGTTGTAGGTCTGACCAGTTGATATGTTGTACATCTGACCAGTTGATATGTTGAAGATCTGACCAGTTGATATGTTCTTGATCTGATCAGTTGATATGTTGTAGGTCTGACCAGTTGATATGTTGTTGATCTGACCAGTTGATATGTTGTTGATCTGACCAATTGATATGTTGTAGATCTGACATTGAGTTTGGACACTGAGATGGAAGAGAAGACTCTACTGAGGGACCAACTGGACACTTTGGAGGTCAGTGGCTGCGAGGTCACATGAGGTCATGCCCTCTCTGACCAGGCTTCTTACATTCTCATTCATTTAAAATGACATCCTTTATTTATTAGAATTAAATATTTATTATATTTATTTATTAATCTTAATCAAATACTTTATTTTTAATATATATTTTTTACTATAATATTATATATTTATTATTTTTATGATTGCATGTATTTTTGTACATGCCTATAAACGTGGGGCAACACGGGACATTGTGATACAATGTGGGGGCTTAGCAATGTGACCATGGGCTAGAGTCAAGACAACATGGGATAGTGTGATACAATGTGGGGGGTGGAGCAATGCGACCATGGGCTAGAGTAAAGACAACATGGGACAGTGTGATACAATGTGGGGGGTGGAGCAATGTGACCATGGGCCTGAGTAAAGACGACATGGGACAATGTGATACAATGTGGGGTGGAGCAATGTGACCATGGGCCTGAGTAAAGAAAACATGGGACAATGTGATACAATGTGGGGTGGAGCAATGTGAACATGGGCCAGAGTAAAGAAAACATGGGACAGTGTGATACAATGTGGGGTGGAGCAATGTGACCATGGGCCAGAGTAAAGAAAACATGGGACATTGTGATACAATGTGGGGTGGAGCAATGTGACCATGGGCCAGAGTAAAGAAAACATTGGACAGTGTGATACAATGTGGGGTGGAGCAATGTGACCATGGGCCAGAGTAAAGACAACATGGGACAGTGTGATACAATGTGGGGTGGAGCAATGTGACCATGGGCCTGAGTAAAGACAACATGGGACAGTGTGATACAATGTGGGGTGGAGCAATGTGACCATGGGCCTGAGTAAAGAAAACATGGGACAATGTGATACAATGTGGGGTGGAGCAATGTGAACATGGGCCTGAGTAAAGAAAACATGGGACAGTGTGATACAATGTGGGGTGGAGCAATGTGACCATGGGCCAGAGTAAAGACAACATGGGACAGTGTGATGCAATGTGGGGTGGAGCAATGTGACCATGGGCCTGAGTAAAGACAACATGGGACAGTGTGATACAATGTGGGGGTGGAGCAATGTGACCATGGGCCAGAGTAAAGAAAACATGGGACAGTGTGATACAATGTGGAGTGGAGCAATGTGACCATGGGCCAGAGTAAAGACAACATGGGACAGTGTGATACAATGTGGGGTGGAGCAATGTGACCATGGGCCTGAGTAAAGACAACATGGGACAGTGTGATACAATGTGGGGTGGAGCAATGTGACCATGGGCCTGAGTAAAGACAACATGGGACAGTGTGATACAATGTGGGGTGGAGCAATGTGACCAAGGGCCTGAGTAAAGACAACATGGGACAGTGTGATACAATGTGGGGGTGGAGCAATGTGTCCATGGGCCAGAGTAAAGAAAACATGGGACAGTGTGATACAATGTGGGGTGGAGCAATGTGACCATGGGCCAGAGTAAAGACAACATGGGACAGTGTGATACAATGTGGGGTGGAGCAATGTGACCATGGCCAGAGTAAAGACAACATGGGACAGTGTGATACAATGTGGGGGTGGAGCAATGTGACCATGGGCCAGAGTAAAGACTCTATTTATCAACAGACACAAATCCTGGGGTTGGTTTCATGAAGTTGTCCTACTATTCACTGTAAGTGTGAAAAAATGTACATATCATATTTGACTTAACAAGCGTACAGCACGCTTGAAAACAGTTGGACCATGGAAAATTTCAAGGAATCTGTTCTTATAAGTGTAAAAAAAAAATTTTTCTCTAGAAAGTGAGTAACTGTTTAACACAAGTGATTTGTGTATAGAACAACTGAAAAGTGGTGCCAACTGTTTAACACCAGATGGTGACTTTTCAGTTGTTCCACACTAGTCAAATTACAATAACTATGGACCCTGCTGATTAAAAAAGAGATGTATGCTAATTAGTGCATATACACTTAGGTCGAATATGGCAATTGTGAACTATGGAGACTTTGTAAAATTATTTATGATAATTTTCTGAAATGAATGGTTACAGTAACTAGCCCATGTGAGACGAGTCTAAAATGTAACAACTTTGACACATGCACATGTGCACTGAGCAACGCACAACAGCACCTATTTGAAGATATTTCAAACTGGAAATCAGTTTTGTGTGTGGTACCACAACGATCAGTATTAGTCTTCTGTGGACATGTATCTCAGGTGATCTGAAAGACGTCTTGTTGTGTATTTTGCAGAGGGACACCCAGGAACAGATTAAATCTCTCCAGGCTGAAGTAGACAGGGTAAGTTATGGGTGCAACTACTCAAAATTAACTCAACCTGAAATGTGTGCTTTCTGTTTATACTGTGAAAATAAGTAAATTGGTATATGAAAGCGTGGATTTCTTTCATGTTTTGTGTATGCAGACATGGTACCTGCATGCATACATGCATACATGCGTACGTATGTACGTGTATTTTTAAGGCCTTTCACATTGCCCATATGAAAGAAATCCCACTGTGCCCACATGAGATTTATATGTAATATTTACTGACTAAAAAAATTTAGACAAAAATCAGGTGTTGCCTATGCTGCCTATTTGAGTTGAACCTTAAGAAAACTTGGTATGCAGATACGTATGCTAGAAGTTTTTCTTTGTTGCTTATAAACATATTTTGTTGGGTAGTGGTGTAAGATGGTTTCTAATGTATTCAGGCACTGTCTTTGTAGTTAATAATAATAATATATTCTCAGTGATCTTTCATAATATGTCTCCATGACTACTAGACTAATCACCCCTTTTGTGTCACATGATGGGGTGGTCATGTGACATAGGGTGGTCATGTGATGTGGAGTGGTCATGTGATGTGGAGTGGTCATGTGACGTGGGGCGGTCATACCCAGTCATGGGTGTCAAGTTGTCATGATTGAAAATCTTAGTTCGTTTTAAAAGCTGTCTCGGAAGGTTAACTAAAATCTGTGTTGTTGACGAACAGTCAGTTTACTATTCCACAGAATTTGTTTTTTGGGGAAGTCGCACTTAGAGTATAACAGTGGAGTAAGTGTTTACAAAGTTTGGATGACGGTGTTGACCTAACAGTGGAGTAAGTGTTTACAAAGTTTGGATGACGGTGTTGACCTAACAGTGGAGTAAGTGTTTACAAAGTTTGGATGACGGTGTTGACCTAACAGTGGAGTAAGTGTTTACAAAGTTTGGATGACGGTGTTGACCTAACAGTGGAGTAAGTGTTTACAAAGTTTGGATGACGGTGTTGACCTAACAGTGGAGTAAGTGTTTACAAAGTTTGGATGACGGTGTTGACCTAACAGTGGAGTAAGTGTTTACAAAGTTTGGATGACGGTGTTGACCTAACAGTGGAGTAAGTGTTTACAAAGTTTGGATGACGGTGTTGACCTAACAGTGGAGTAAGTGTTTACAAAGTTTGGATGACGGTGTTGACCTAACAGTGGAGTAAGTGTTTACAAAGTTTGGATGACGGTGTTGACCAAGCATATTTTTTTTAGTTTCCCATTAATGCTTTATTATTATATTTATAGCTGTCTTACAGGATAAACTTTATTATTATATTTATAGCTGTCTTACAGGATAAACTTTATTATTGTATTTATAGCTGTCTTACAGGATAAACTTTATTATTATATTTATAGCTGTCTTTCAGGATAAACTTTATTATTATATTTATAGCTGTCTTTCAGGATAAACTCATGCTGCATGTTTGCTTGCGTTTGTATCGTATATAGTTCATTTATGTCTCCGACTGTTCTTGTAGTTAACTGAGAAGCTGAAGAAGAAACAAGAAAGGTAAATCTATAAGTTTATAATTATGAAAATAAAAAAGCCACAAAGCCACGTACTTGTTTACGTTTTATCTGGACAAATTAGTGCCGTGTATATAAACTGTAATTTAACATTTAAATTATTGAAACAACACTGGACCGTATTTAGTAGTAACAGCTGTTATTATTAATTTATTTACATCTTATATCATAAAAAACCAAAAGTCACAGTGTGTTTAAGTAACAAACATGTTGATAATCCTGAATAGACTTGCCAGAGTTATCTGTTTCCTTGTTACACACAGGCATTTATATTCCACAGCTTGGTGCAGTTACAAGAAGAAAAAGAAAATCTTTACGCAGATCTGAGGTAAGCCATTAGTGGAATCTGACTCTTCAGTGTGTTTTCAAGAGAGGGTTTTCCATTTCCAGTACAAAACATTCCCTACACACGACAGAGTTAAACGATTTTTGACGAACCAAGTTTTTACATGACGATTTAAACTATGAAACTGCCAGAACCTGCGTATAGCCAGAGATGAAATGTTGCCAGTCCAGCATTTTCTGAAAATCACATTTCGACCTTTTTCGAACACTTTCAAATGGTAACGCTGTACTGACAATTTAAAAAAAAATGTCTTATCAAAGCAGTATTTTAATAATCTGTATCAGAACATATGAATCCAGTACTATTGTATGTAACATAAACTGCCTATATGAATCTAGTATCTTCTGAGTGTTACACAAGACACTGATGTATGATTGTAGTAAGAAGTTAAGTGATCTACAGACATCAACAGATGCAGAGATCACTAAATTGAAAACACACTCAAATAAGCTGGAAGAAGATCTCATTCACGGCAGCAAGGTAGGCTGTCAATAAACTGAAGGGAGATCTCATTCACAGCACAAGGTAGGCTGTCAATAAACTGAAGGGAGATCTCATTCACAGCACAAGGTAGGCTGTCAATAAACTGGAGAAGATCACATTTACAGCAGCAAGGTAGGCTGTCAATATACTGGAGAAGATCATATTCACAGCAGCAAGGTAGGCTGTCAATAAACTAGAGAAGATATCATTCACAGCAGCAATGTAGGATGTCAATAAACTGAAGGGAGATCTCATTCACAGCCCAAGGTAGGCTGTCAATAAACTGAAGGGAGATCTCATTCACAGCCCAAGGTAGGCTGTCAATAAACTGAAGGGAGATCTCATTCACAGCCCAAGGTAGGAAGTCAATAAACTGAAGGGAGATCTCATTCACAGCCCAAGGTAGGCTGTCAATAAACTGAAGGGAGATCTCATTCACAGCCCAAGGTAGGAAGTCAATAAACTGAAGGGAGATCTCATTCACAGCACAAGGTAGGCTGTCAATAAACTGAAGGGAGATCTCATTCACAGCCCAAGGTAGGAAGTCAATAAACTGGAGAAGATCTCATTCTCGGCAACAAAATATGCTGTCAATAAATTGTAATTATAATTCCCCACTGCAGATTGCATTCACTTGTAAAAAATAATGTGTGAAATAAAAGTAGAATTTTGTCCAAGTTTGTCACATTGTAAGATTTATTCCTGGGGCAAAAAAAAACATAGTTTTGTTTAACACCTATGAAATGAGGCTGACTCATCTTATGTAATTCTTGTTTCCACAAGTGTGTTTAATGTTGTATGTTTCCCTCATTGGCTGTCTCCATGGCAGGTCCTGGGTGACTACAAGGACAAGGCTGTCCACAAGGTCAAAGAACTTGAAAGCCTCGTCAAGTCACTACAGTCTCAGGTAAATTAGTGTGCTCTTGTATGTTTGTTTACATTCAACTGATCTATTTTCTGCTCAAACTGATTCTGAAAATAAA
The DNA here is from genome assembly GCA_033239005.1 of Lamellibrachia satsuma. NCBI lineage: Eukaryota > Metazoa > Annelida > Polychaeta > Sabellida > Siboglinidae > Lamellibrachia > Lamellibrachia satsuma. The sequence goes on from BSQZ01000004.1 coordinate 4,472,873, forward strand.
GATCACTGGTTGTGTGGATTGTGGTAGTGATCAGGTGATAATACCACAATTGGAAACAACATGTAAAATATGGAGTATTATACCCTGATGACCAAATCTATGCAGATTTATCTGAACATATACAACTAATCTGAAGATGCCCAGCCTTTTTATGTAGCACAGCTAGTGGGATTATATTATTTCTATATTATTATATATTATTATATTTATCAGATATATAAGACACACAAAGTTAAACAGATGTGAAGTACGTGAATGCAAGAAATTACTTATTGTTTTTATCGACTAAAAGGATGAGTGAAATATTGATTTAAAGTCTTCTAATAATCAATAAAGACTCGCTAGATGAACTCGGAGAGCTCCCTCGTCTTGCTAGTTATTGAGTAATCAGTTCGAGGAGCTCCCTTGAGTTGCTAGTGATCTGTTAGATTACAGTTCTCACATTACAGTAACCTTTTAATGTCCGAACATGGATAACTTTTTTTGCATACTGTACATCTTGTAGGATGTGATATTTTAAATGGTATACAGTGAAGCCTCATTTATCTGCACCCTGTAGTTCCCAAGGGTTTTGACTGGATTAACAAAGCATGTAGATTGGTGAATAATGGAATAGTAAAGCAATTTAGTGTGTTGAGATTTGTTCACAAAAAACGTGCGGATTACTGAATAAAATGGATTATTGAAGAACAGATTTCACAAGGCTTCACAGTAGCACTAGATCAGAATCATTAACGACAATGGGTGATGCTTGACAATGATGCTCTAGGTTGACGATGCAAGTGCGGACCGGAGTCAGCGACTCCAGGAACAGAACGAGACGTTTGTGGAGCAGCTGAGAGAGCTGGAGCAGCAGCTGTGCACAGCAAGACAGACCAGTGAAGACCTGACTGTCCAACTGGCAGAACGCAAGAAGGCGTGCGAGAGTCACATGGAGCAACTGTACGAGATGCAGCAGGAGAGAGACGACAACATCCAGACGCTGCAGCAAGTCAACAGGGTCAGTTCTACTCCTTCCCCTGCGGGGCGAGGGCCACATCACCTAATTTGTTCCACCCTCCAGCAGGCCCTTAGCCACAAATTAAATTTTGCCAGTCTTAAACATTCTAAAAAACCTTAAACGCACGAATGACTTCCGTTCGCGTCTATGACAGCCGTTATTGGCCCAATTGATTTTTTTCAGTGGCAAGCCAATGCTGGTTGATATAATGACATTATTGACCCATTTTTTCGCACTGGTAAGCCAATGCAAGTTGAGCAGATGACAGCCATATTGGCGGAATTAGGTTTTTTTAAAGGCAGGCCAAGTCTGGTTTAACCATTATTGACTCAACTGAGTCTTAGTAGATGTGCTGTGAGGTTGGCATTATCGCCTGCACAGTAATAACAACAGAAGGAGGCCAACACATAAAGGTTTACGAAAAAGTAAGTTGAAACTTTATTTTAAATATGTAAACATGGAAGTAATGTTTGAAGCATCTTAAGACTAAGTAGTACATGCATGCAAATACGCCTAATATGAACAAATATTATTACAATCACACTCAAAATCAAATGCTTGACACTAAAAGTGAAGCAATAAAAAAATAGAAGATATAACACTCAGTAATACAATTGGTTTTGAAAGTAATATATTGAAACTTTACTTCTTTGATAAAACAGCAATCATCCAGATTCAGTATTGCCTAGGCTGTTGGACAAAAAACTATGAATTTACTAGACTGAACAAAGCCTAATCATTCGTGGTTTGCCTGCTGTTTGAGTTGAGGTACCTGGAAACTGCTGCCGATAGTAGGGCACGTGAATCGTAGCCCGAATCAGACTACCACAATCGTGCTTGGCCACTGCAAAAATGCCAGCGGTGGCAATACAGTAGTGTCTCGGTTACTAGCGGCAGGCACATCAACATTATGGATTTCCACCAACGTAACAAAGGATGCTGTTCAGGGACAATCGCAGGAACATTGCTTTTATTCATGTTTACAAAAAAAACCTTAAATTGTCGTGTACTTTGACGTTGACATAGCGCACCTTTTCACTCACTTGGCAGGTGCCATTTTGAACTCACCCCATGACATCCGGGTCACGGTATTGTTTCTTCAAACGAGAGCTCCAATGGATTTTTCTCAGAGAAAGGCCATAGAAACGCGTTTCTCAACCAACAACGTACACGATTACAATAAATAGAGATCAATCGCAGTATCATTATTTTCCAAGGATGTCAAGGTTAAAAATATATAGTCTTATATACGCTATCCTGTCGACGACAATGTTCGTAGAATCACGACCGCTTGAGCTAAAAGTCACTAAGACTTGTAAAAAGAAAAACCTGTCTTTTATTTTTATTTTACCCGTCGTCGTAAGACATTTGCCCATTTTCAAGACGGGCAGACGGGTCCCTGGCTAAGGGCCTGCCCTCCAGTCATCTCCATCTGTCGCGATCTTCTGCTATTCTCTCCCACTCTTGGCTGTTGTTGACCTCTGCCCTTTCGATATCTCTTAGCATTATCCCTTCATCTTAATTTTGGTCTTCGTTTCCTTCTTCTACCACCCTCTTCTGTTTTCCGTGCTTTCTATGTCAATCTCTCCTCACTCATTCTAGGCACGTGTCCTGCCCATCGCAGTCTGCTCCTCACCTTCAATTTCAGGTGTTTCCTCATTCCGATCTGTTCTCTTAGTTTCCCCATCTTTCTTCTGTCTTCCCATTTCACATACATATTTTACATATTCTCCTAACCCAGTCGAACTCCTTCATTCATCCTCGTATTCATTCCTTTATCCAATCTGCCATTTTTGTAGCACAATAGTTGTTGCTGCTGCTGCTGCCGCCGCTGCTGCTGCAGGATGGGTGTGATTGTGTTATTGTCCACCAGGTGGCGGAGAAGAGGAAGAGTTTACTCGATGAGCTGGCGATCAAATACCAGACGGAGACGGACCGGCACAGGGGGCAGACCAAGCAGATGGAAGAGCAGCACGTGGAGGAAGTTACAAAGAAGGAAGAGCAACATAGGCAGGAAGTGGAACAGCTGAAGCAGAAGCTGCATGATATACAGGTAACTATGGCAACAGGATTAAGTAGATAGTCATGGCAGTAAGATACGCAGGTAGTCATGGCAACATGATATACAGTCGTGCCTCTTTATAACGTGCCCCTTTATTACGCGGATTCGGATATAACGTGGTTGGTCGTGGACCCTGAATTTCTGCCGCCAGGGGAAAATGTCAAACCTACTTAGAATTGCTTTGACAATTCTCAAGAAACATTAGGTGAACGATGTCAATGAACGAGTATCAACATGTTGTTTGTTTTGCACTGCAGCCGACATCAATCGCTGTCACTGGCTTCTCTTCGACGGTTTGTAAATTGCAAACGAGATTCACAAATATGCCTCGCGTAAGAATCAGATCAACCGTTTTAAATACATTTAATATGCAGTACCAACATAACACTTGGGTGAAATTACATGCTTCCATTACATCGTAAATTTAATCGTTTTCGCGACGCGAAACGAACACGCCAAATTCCTAACCCAAGCCAAGGCTCTACCGGTAGCGAAAATACGAATTCGTCATCCGCATATGAATCGATGTTAAGTGGTGCGTAATAAATTTATGCTTCGGTCGAGATCGCTTGAAAGACGAAGTGAAACAATTATTAATTCTACCTATTGTCTTTTTCTGTGTTTTATCAGCTTGCATACTACGTTTGTCAAATAATATACGATTTCGGCTGCTCAGGTCCAGGTTATTATTTTCGATTCGTAGGCCTGGCGGTCCAGTACATCATCATCGTAGTAGATCTATTCCATAACGGTATACGTACATGTGTTTTATTCAGTTCAAGAGTCAAGAGGGTGTGACATTTAAAAATAATACACGTTGATGCTAGTATACTCGTTTAATAAGTTCCATAAACTGCATATTGCCGTATAAGACAATGCTGTAAGCACACGGGGCTTCGACAGGGTTCCTGGGCTTGGTGCCGCGGGCGGCGGTCACTGTTGTTTAGTAGCTCCCTGGTGACAAATATGAGAACACCTAACGCGCCTCGCTTACAGCGCGGTCCGGAGTCGTGGACCCCGACTACCGCGTTATAAAGAGGCTCGACTGTACATGGAGCCATGGCAACATGGGTGATTCTAAATTAGTTTTAAAGTTGGTCATGAAAACAGATTATTCTAATTGTTGTAACTCATAATAAAAACAGCATAAATGACGATGAACAAATGTTTCTAATTGTTTGTGAAAAGTAATTACTTGTCTGTGAAAATATTATTGTAAATATTTTATACTTTGCACCTTAAGTAATTATTATTTGAAGGTTATCCAGTCCTTAGGACCCCTCTAGGTCCTCTACACTTAACCCTCTGGCAGACCTGTTGAGTCCAACACCAACTTGACTTCTCTGTGAAGCATTCAGCCACAATGGAAATACTACATGAAGACTATTCACATATTTTCATCATTGTTTATAATGAAGTACTCATTTATACAGCTAGGTGAACTGAGGCAACGAGCGATGAAACCTGGTCTTCTGGGTTGAGAGTGTGACATTGTAGGCGTGAGGTGTTGAGAGTGTGACATTGTAGGCGTGAGGTGTTGAGAGTGACATTGTAGCTGTGAGGTGTTGAGAGTGTGACACTGTAGTTGTGAGGTGTTAAAAGTGTGACATTGTAGCCGTGAGGTGTTTAGAGTGTGACATTGTAGCCGTGAGGTGTTGAGAGTGTGACATTGTAGCCGTGAGGTGTTGAGAGTGTGACATTGTAGCCTTGAGGTGTTGAGAGTGTGACTTTATAACCATGAGGTGTTGAGAGTGACATTGTAGCCATGAGGTGTTGAGAATGTGACTTTATAACCATGATGTGTTGAGAGTGTGACATTGTAGCCGTGAGGTGTTGAGAGTGTGACATTGTAGCCGTGAGGTGTTGAGAGTGTGACATTGTAGCCGTGAGGTTTTGAGAGTGTGACATTGTAGCCGTGAGGTGTTGAGAGTGTGACGTTGTAGCCTTGAGGTGTTGAGAGTGTGATTTTATAACAATGAGGTATTGAGAGCCTGATGTTGTAGCCATGAGGTGTGTGTTGACCAGGGTTGATTGATTTAAATCATTTGATTTAAATCATTGATTTAAATCATGATTTAAATTACTCCAAAAAAATCATTGATTTATGATTTTTTTTTACTTCAGATTTTTTTATTGCCGATTTATATGAATTTAACACAAATAATTGTTTACAAGCATCGAGATCAACAAAGTTTTGTGTTTTTAATACAAAAGCACAAAATGCACACACTTGTGTAGCTGTATTGACACCAGATAGCCTGATAGTCAAATATTTTATGACATTGTGTATACCAGATTTTAAAAAAAATCCAATAAATAAAAAAATACCAATTTAAATTTTAAAAAATCCGATTTTTTTATTATTTTTTTAAAATCATGATTTTTTTTCAACCGTGGTGTTGACAGAGCCAGTTGGCGGGCTGGGAGGCAGCAAAGGAGGAGATGGCGTCACTGAAGACAGAAGTGATGAGGCTGGAGGAAAGCAAGGCGTGGCTACAGAGAACTCTCACAGAGACAGAGGAGAAGTTGGAACACGAGCAAGAAAAGTTTGTGACTGAGATGTCAACATTGAAAGAGACACACAACACCAACACAGAGCAGTTAAACGAGAAACATTCCCTAGAAATACAGGTAGGTCACATAACAGCAATTCAGGTATTCAAACTAATTTGTCCAAGTAAAGGTTGTGTATGAACACAATTGGTAAATTAACACGTGAAATAGTCGTTATCACTCATTTACTGGTTGAAGAATGATAATTAGTTTAACTGACAAGGTGTAAGGTACATTAATGTCAAAGTATTATTGTTTTTCAATCTTACATTATTGAGGGTAAGATTTTTAAGCTGTTATATGTTATTTGTAAACGTATGATTTCTGTTTACATTTGCAATTGCTATTTAGACAATAATTAGATTCCATTAATTTAGACTGTTTTTGTTGTCACGATATAGAAGTGACAACATTCAGCATGTGAACATATTTGCTTTTATGAGTGACATGCTGTGAACAAGAAGCAAGTAGTTACAAGTTGAATGTTATGTGATCAATGAACAACCATTTGTATGATGACAGAAACTGCACGGAGACATAGAGGCACTGACAGAGAAGAATGGCGAGCAAGAACAAGTTGTAGAACAGCTCAGACAGGTGAGGTCCTTTTCATATATGCTTGAAAAAAAATTGAGCCATGGAAAAATGTCAAGGAATATGTTCTTATAAGCATACACCAAAATGTGTTTCACCAGACAATAAGGTAACTGTTTAGCACTAATGGTGACATTTGGTGACTTGAGTAGAACAACTGAAAAGTTGTGCCAACTGTTTAACACCAGATGACAACACTTTTCAGTTGTTCCACACTAGTCAAGTTATAATAATTATAGATTCTGCTGATTAAAAAAAAGGTTGTACATTAATTAGGGCATGTATGCTTAATTAATTAGGGCATGTACGCTTAATAGGTCGAATATGGTATGTCTTCGTTATAGACATTCATAGACGCTCTCACAGGCAGCACAGATGTGACATGGCAATACTTAGAGATTTCGTAGCAAACTGTTGATACATATAAGATGGCTGTTATACAAGCTGACAGAATGAGCACAGTGCTTGTATAAACAGCCATCTTATATGTATCAACAGTTTGCTCAGTTCTGTCAAAATTACTAGTAAAATCATTTGTTGGTACAGAAATTCATTGGTGCAGGAATCCCTTGATGGTAACAAGTAGTTAAGACTATATTCCCGGTCTCTTGTAGTTAGCTACCCAATATGCATCATCTAATATTCTTTGCACAACTCTGTTAGTTTTTCACAATTATTTTTGGTCACCTGCCATTTTATGTAGAGCTTTAATGAAACGTTTCCAAGCTTTATGTCTTACATGAAACGGGCAGAGTAATTAAACTGTGTGGCACGAGGTGAACGTTTGGGCGTCTGTGATAAATTTCTGCAGTGTTTCCCTTCTGTAATGCCAGAGTTTGTTGCAGGATATCAAAGATGGCCTGGAAGACAGGAAACTTCAAGAGAAGAAGCGGGCATCAACAGTATGGAATATTTAACCTCTCTCAATTCCATGCCCTCATTCTAACCAGATTACCTCAAGTTTAAGTTTTCCACTATGTAATGGAAATATTAATTATTTTCTGCATAATGTTCTTTTTTCTGTAGGTAGTACACAACACTTGTTTTATGGGTGATGTTATTTAATACAATTGATAAAGATTTAACAAGATTGCTTTCCAAAACAAAAACCCAAGATGGCAAGTGGACAATAAAGCTGCTGACTTACAGAGAATGCAACGATTGTTCTACTGTGTGTAAGCCGGCCTTATGAGATAATTGAAATATTGTTTTTAAACATATTCACACTGCTTGCATTTACACAATCTGTAGATAAACTGTTCCATTCATTTATCGCATGTTCTGCACTAGCGTTACTTTGTGTACTCAAGTTCTACTCTCCTTTTATATGTAAAAATGCTTTTATCAATATTTTCAGAAATATTCAACATCGTAAAAACCACCCCCACTCTTGGTTTATGCAGCCCCCACTCTTGGTTTATACCACCCCCACTCTTGGTTTATACAACCCCCACTCTTGGTTTATACCACCTCCACTCTTGGTTTATACAACCCCCACTCTTGGTTTATGCCACCTCCACTCTTGGTTTATACAAACCCCACTCTTGGTTTATACCACCTCCACTCTTGGTTTATACAAACCACACTCTTGGTTTATACCACTCCACTCTTGGTTTATACAAACCCCACTCTTGGTTTATACCACCTCCACTCTTGGTTTATACAACCCCCACTCTTGGTTTATACCACCTCCACTCTTGGTTTATACAAACCACACTCTTGGTTTATACCACCTCCACTCTTGGTTTATACAAACCACACTCTTGGTTTATACAACCCCCACTCTTGGTTTATATCACCCCACTCTTGGTTTATACAACCCCCACTCTTGGTTTATACCACCTCCACTCTTGGTTTATACAAACCACACTCTTGGTTTATACCACCTCCACTCTTGGTTTATACAAACCACACTCTTGGTTTATACAACCCCCACTCTTGGTTTATATCACCCCACTCTTGGTTTATACAACCCCCACTCTTGGTTTATACCACCTCCACTCTTGGTTTATCCAAACAACACTCTTGGTTTATACCACTCCAATCTTGGTTTATACAAACCCCACTCTTGGTTTATACCACCTCCACTCTTGGTTTATACAACCCCCACTCTTGGTTTATACCACCTCCACTCTTGGTTTATACAAACCACACTCTTGGTTTATACCACCTCCACTCTTGGTTTATACAAACCACACTCTTGGTTTATACAACCCCCACTCTTGGTTTATATCACCCCACTCTTGGTTTATACAACCTCCACTCTTTGTGTATATCACCCCACTTTTGGTTTATATCACCCCACTTTTGGTTTATACAACCCTCACTCTTGGTTTATACCACCCCCACTCTTGGTTTATACAAACCCCACTCTTGGTGTATACAACCCCCACCCTTGGTTTATATCACCCCACTCTTGGTTCATACAACCTCCACTCTTTGTTTATATCACCCCACTTTTGGTTTATATCACCCCACTTTTGGTTTATACAACCCTCACTCTTGGTTTATACCACCCCCACTCTTGGTTTATACAAACCCCACTCTTGGTTTATACAACCCCCACTCTTGGTTTATACCACCCACACTCTTGGTTTATATCACCCCACTTTTGGTTTATACAAACCCCACTCTTGGTTTGTGCAACCCCCACTCTTGGTTTATACCACCCCCACTCTTGGTTTATACCACCCCTATTCTTGGTTTATACAACCCCCACTCTTTGTTTATACAACCCCCACTCTTGGTTTATACAACCCCCACTCTTGGTTTATACAACCCCCACTCTTGGTTTATACCACCCCCACTCTTGGTTTATACCACCCCCACTCTTGGTTTATACAACCCCCACTCTTGGTTTATTCCACCCCCACTCTTGGTTTATACCACCCCTACTCTTGGTTTATATCACCCCCACTCTTGGTTTATACCACCCCTACTCTTGGTTTATGCAAATTATTACTCTTGGTTTATACCACCCCCACTCTTGGTTTATACCACCTCCACTCTTGGTTTATACAAACCACACTCTTGGTTTGTACAACCCCCACTCTTGGTTTATATCACCCCACTCTTGGTTTATACAACCTCCACTCTTTGTTTATATCATCCCACTTTTGGTTTATATCACCCCACTTTTGGTTTATACAACCCCCACTCTTGGTTTATATCACCCCACTCTTGGTTTATACAACCTCCACTCTTTGTTTATATCACCCCACTTTTGGTTTATATCACCCCACTTTTGGTTTATACAACCCTCACTCTTGGTTTATACCACCCCCACTCTTGGTTTATACAAACCCCACTCTTGGTGTATACAACCCCCACCCTTGGTTTATATCACCCCACTCTTGGTTTATACAACCTCCACTCTTTGTTTATATCACCCCACTTTTGGTTTATATCACCCCACTTTTGGTTTATACAACCCTCACTCTTGGTTTATACCACCCCCACTCTTGGTTTATACAAACCCCACTCTTGGTTTATACAACCCCCACTCTTGGTTTATTCCACCCACACTCTTGGTTTATATCACCCCACTTTTGGTTTATACAAACCCCACTCTTGGTTTGTGCAACCCCCACTCTTGGTTTATACCACCCCCACTCTTGGTTTATACCACCCCTATTCTTGGTTTATACAACCCCCACTCTTGGTTTATACAACCCCCACTCTTGGTTTATACAAACCCCACTCTTGGTTTATGCAACCCCTACTCTTGGTTTATACCACCCCACTCTTGGTTTATACCACCCCCACTCTTGGTTTATACAACCCCCACTCTTGGTATATACAAACCCCACTCTTGGTTTATACAACCCCCACTCTTGGTTTATACCACCCCACTCTTGGTTTATACAACCCCTACTCTTGGTTTATACCACCTCCATTCTTGGTTTATACAACCCCTACTCTTAGTTTATACCACCCCCACTCTTGGTTTATACCACCCCCACTCTTGGTTTATACCACCCCCACTCTTGGTTTATGCAAATTATTACTCTTGGTTTATACCACCCCCACTCTTGGTTTATACCACCTCCATTCTTGGTTTATACAAACCACACTCTTGGTTTGTACAACCCCCACTCTTGGTTTATATCACCCCACTCTTGGTTTATACAACCTCCACTCTTTGTTTATATCACCCCACTTTTGGTTTATATCACCCCACTTTTGGTTTATACAACCCTCACTCTTGGTTTATACCACCCCCACTCTTGGTTTATACAAACCCCACTCTTGGTTTATGCAACCCCCACCCTTGGTTTATATCACCCCATTCTTGGTTTATACAACCTCCACTCTTTGTTTATATCACCCCACTTTTGGTTTATATCACCCCACTTTTGGTTTATAAAACCCTCACTCTTGGTTTATACCACCCCCACTCTAGGTTTATACAAACCCCACTCTTGGTTTATACAACCCCCACTCTTGGTTTATACCACCCACACTCTTGGTTTATATCACCCCACTTTTGGTTTATACAAACCCAACTCTTGGTTTGTGCAACCCCCACTCTTGGTTTATACCACCCCCACTCTTGCTTTATACCACCCTTACTCTTGGTTTATACAACCCCCACTCTTGGTTTATACACCCCCCACTCTTGGTTTATACAAACCCCACTCTTGGTTTATGCAACCCCTACTCTTGGTTTATACCACCCCCACTCTTGGTTTATACCACCCCCACTCTTGGTTTATACAACCCCCACTCTTGGTATATACAAACCCCACTCTTGGTTTATACCACCCCCACTCTTGGTTTATACCACCCCCACTCTTGGTTTATACCACCCCTACTCTTGGTTTATATCACCCCCACTCTTGGTTTATACCACCCCTACTCTTGGTTTATATCACCCCCACTCTTGGTTGATACCAACCCCACTCTTGGTTTATGCAAATTATTACTCTTTGTTTATACCACCCCCGCTCTTGGTTTATACAACCCCCACTTTTGGTTTATACAAACCCCACTCTTGGTTTATACAACCCCCACTCTTGGTTTATACCACCCCCACTCTTAGTTTATACAACCCCTAATCTTGGTTTATACCACGTCCATTCTTGGTTTATACAACCCCTACTCTTGGTTTATACCACCCCCACTCTTGGTTTATACAAACCCCACTCTTAGTTTATACAACCCCTAATCTTGGTTTATACCACGTCCATTCTTGGTTTATACAACCCCTACTCTTGGTTTATACCACCCCCACTCTTGGTTTATACCACCTCTACTTTTGTTTGGTCATCATATTAGAAATAATCATTCAGGTAAAACTAGTTCAGACTAAATGCATGTTTTGCTACAGACACGAGACTTGAAGAGACAGCTACAGGCGGAGCGGAGGAAGGTTGAGAAGCTACAGGAGAGACTGCAGCAAGTGCTGACAGACACAAAGAGTAGACCAAGTAGGCTTTAAAGTCATGCAGTAGAGATGTAAAGTTGTGTCTGACAGTAGTACCTTATGACATACCTTTGTTGACAATGCTCCTGCATGTCAAACTTAGTATATATACTATATATAATAAAGTTAATCAATTATTAATCATATTATGTCCTGTTAAATTGTAGTAGTTTTCCTGTCTCCCTGTAAACTTGACATGGTTTTTCTTCTTTTTTAGCAATGGAAGAATTGCTTGAGCAAGCTGACGTGGATGAGCGGTATAAAGGAGACGGAAGGTTGGTATATGTTTCCTTGTCTGAGGGAGGAGATATCAAATGAGAGTTCACAAAAACTGGTAAAACCCCAAAATTAAAAAAATTTACATTTGATTTAAAAACAATTTATCAGTGGCTGAATTAAAAACATTAAATTACCAACTAAAAGTTATCACGTGAATGGAAATTAACATCTTTGGAAACCCAATATAAGAAATACTTGTCTTTGCAAACCTAGTATATCAAATACATGTCTTTGGAAATCCAACATATAAAATACTCTTCTAATGTTTTAACTCAAATTGATGTTCGCATTTCATGGAAATTTCCCGTGAGTAAATCATTACTGGTCTATGGAGACGATGGAGGGTGTGTCCAGCGACATTGTCTAACTCTCGTGTCTGGTTCTTTCCAGTTCTGTGTCATCTTGGAGCGGAGCAGGCAACCTCAGCAAAGACACGAATCAGGTAGTGGCGTCATTGTTGCACAGCTTACCTTACCTCTCCTCTTCCGACCTCATGACGCATACGGCTTCAGTGCTACTCATGTTTGTTTTGTCTTTTGTCACCTATTTCGCTTTAGTCCATGTTTTCCACCCCAAATCTTGTGTTTCTTTTTCTACAGTTTTCCGCTAAGTTGCTTTTGGGTGACTCACTTCAGTGGTTGTTATCAGGTGTTCAGAGCACTGTAGATAACAACATCTGTGGTTACTATCAGATGTTCATAACACTGTAGATAACAACTTCTGTGGTTGTTACCAGATGTTCATAACACTATAGTTAACAACATCTTTGGTTGCTATCAAATGTTCATAGCACTGTAGATAACAACATCTATGGTTGCTATCAGATGTTCATAGCACTGTAGATAACAACATCTAAGGTTGCTATCAGATGTTCATAGCACCATAGATAACAATATATAGGGTTGCTATCAGATGTTCATAGCACTATAGATAACAACATCTATGGTTGCTATCAGATGTTCATAACACTGTAGATAACAACATCTGTGGTTGCTATCAGATGTTCATAACACTGTGGATAACAACAAAAGAACAAGTCATATTAGATGCAGTAGAAACATCTTCTGTATTGTCATCAAAGCATGCAACTGTCCTTTCTTAATGGCTGCTGTCTTCAACATCTCTACCCCAGCTGTGCAACAACTTATGTGTATTACTGACTAGTGCTGACATCTGTTGTTGATTTCAGTCACTTGATGACGAATCGTCCTGCAGTGTTCTTGAGCATGACAATGTGGCCCTCATGCAGCGTATCGGTGCCCTCCAGCAACAGAACTGGACATTAGATGAAAAGGTATTTGAGAGAGCAAGAAACAGAGATTTATTAAGATCAAACCATGAACATAACATAACACAAGACAATTGTGACTAAAATGTTGATTGGTCCATGGAGACCTGCACTAAGACCTGAAAGATCGTTGACATACAGGCTACCATGACAGCTATATATATTTACTTACACTTCATTAACTAACTAACACTGATATTATAAATAATAATGTATCATTCTATGTGAACATTAATTGTAAGTCATTGGTATTGCTATGTAATGAATATTCTGAGTATAAACACTGATAAAAATTTGAAATACAAAACGATAGTTACAGAATCATTAATGAGTACAAAAACCAAATAGTTTGGCTGTCACCGTGAAATGATGCCTTGTACATGTTGTGAGTACATGTGATGAGTGATTTCATTCATTTTGCACTTGGTCCATCTAGGTTTAATATAACAATATTTCTCAGTGGTAATATTGTTGGTGACATTATTGCTACAATCTCATATATTTGCAGGTGACACATTTGGAGACAAGCAATGCAGCGATGGCTGAGGACTTACTTGCTAAGACAGCCATCATTGAGCATTATCTCATGGACAGCCGGCCAGGTATGTCCATTGTCTAGTGGTCAATAGAGTGGACATAGTGGTCAGTAGACTGGACTGTCAGTGAATGTCCCAATGTATTTATGATGTACAGATAACATATTTAGATTTTGACATAGATTAGATAAAATTTGCATGATAAATGTTTACTTGGTGTAACAGATAATGTTTTATTGGTGACGTGGTGTGGTTTGAATCATGAATGATGGAAGATGACTGTGCAAGACGTGTAATACTTCCATGTGCAAAGTATGTGCCAAAAAACATAAATTTACAGTATATAATGACAAACCAGGAAAGTGTTTTGTAATATGTGCGCAGTATAAGTATAATTACGTCCCTTGTGCATAGTTACCATCAGACAGCTTCAGGGGATAGGCAGGTCTGCCATCAGACAGCTTCAGGGGATAGGCAGGTCTGCCATCAGACAGCTTCAGGGGATAGGCAGGTCTGCCATCAGACAGCTTCAGGGGATAGGCAGGTCTGCCATCGGACAGCTTCAGGGGATAGGCAGGTCTGCCATCGGGCAGCTTCAGGGGATAGACAGGTCTGCCATCGGACAGCTTCAGGGGATAGGCAGGTCTGCCATCGGACAGCTTCAGGGGATAGGCAGGTCTGCCATCGGACAGCTTCAGGGGATAGACAGGTCTGCCATCAGACAGCTTCAGGGGATAGGCAGGTCTGCCATCAGACAGCTTCAGGGGATAGACAGGTCTGCCATCGGACAGCTTCAGGGGATAGGCAGGTCTGCCATCAGACAGCTTCAGGGGATAGACAGGTCTACCATCGGACAGCTTCAGGAGATAGGCAGGTCTGCCATCAGACAGCTTCAGGGGATAGACAGGTCTGCCATCGGACAGCTTCAGGGGATAGACAGGTCTGCCATCAGACAGCTTCAGGGGATAGGCAGGTCTGCCATCGGACAGCTTCAGGGGATAGACAGGTCTGCCATCGGACAGCTTCAGGGGATAGGCAGGTCTGCCATCGGACAGCTTCAGGGGATAGACAGGTCTGCCATCAGACAGCTTAAGGGGATAGGCAGGTCTGCCATCGGACAGCTTCAGGCGATAGACAGGTCTGCCATCAGACAGCTTCAGGGGATAGGCAGGTCTGCCATCGGACAGCTTCAGGGGATAGGCAGGTCTGCCATCAGACAGCTTCAGGGGATAGGCAGGTCTGCCATCAGACAGCTTCAGGGGATAGGCAGGTCTGCCATCAGACAGCTTCAGGGGATAGGCAGGTCTGCCATCAGACAGCTTCAGGGGATAGGCAGGTCTGCCATCAGACAGCTTCAGGGGATAGGCAGGTCTGCCATCAGACAGCTTCAGGGGATAGGCAGGTCTGCTCAAAGTTGTATCAATCTTTTCGTTTATGTCTAAAGGTCCATCCTCAATTTGATGTTTTCGTTCATTTCAAGTTCATTTCATGAAAAATCAAACCTATCTAGCAGCCACTACTGCAGACAAGCTTGTTTGTGTAGCTTTTTTGTAGCCTTTCCTTTGTTGATTTTCCTTCCTCTTTCGAAATGACACGTGACCAACAACTTTACTGGATCGAACGCTAAAGTCGGTTCCGTACTGACTTTGCAAGTGACCATGTTCAACGACCAAGTAAATTCTTTCAATGATTTAAATATGCTTCTTATTACATTGACTGCAGATATTACTTAAACTATTCACACACCACACATTGGGACAACAACGGACCTGATTAGTGATGAGCTAAATGCGTTGAGGACGGAGTTTTAAAACACAACTTTATTGTCTGTGAACCAATGTGTTTTAGATAATCTGATTGTATTGTCCTTACCAGTATGTCATGTGACCCTTTGTTTTGCAGATCACATGACAATGTCACCCTCTCAAGAGAAGATGACATTGAAGCGTGTGATGGACTTTGTCATTGATCGCGGTGACGAAAATCTAAGAGAGATTAACAAAAAGTTGCAACGGATCGTGGAGGAGACATTGACTAAAAACATGCATTTACAGGGGGTAAGTGTAGGCCACCACCTGGTGGAGAACCCAGAACTACTTCCATACGTGCATTGGTGTTGGAAAAAAATTGAAATTGTCTAATAAATAACAATACAGGTCATATTTATAAGTATTTTATATGTACTTGTACATGATGGAAGACATTCGGTTGGATTCATTTCTGATGCAGAGAAGCATTTTGAGATATCTGATTTCATGCATGCATGCATGCTTCCTTACATACATATTCATGCATGCACGCACACACACGCATGCACGCACGCACACACACACACACACACACACTCTCATGCACACACATGTAAACACACACAAACACACCCACACACATACACACATACACACACACACACACTCGTGTACACATATACACACACTCATACACGCACACACGCACACGCACACACACCACACACACACACACACCACACACACACAATCACACCTACCAAGGCTCTTTTACTTTTGTACTGGACATATAATAGTGACACTACAGTAGTGAGAATGAGCTGGTGATGGTGTTATGAGACAGCTGAAATCAGTCGGAGTGAATGCCAGCCGCCTGCAATGAGATTATTTGTAGCAGTCGATGCAGGAAATATAATTTGTGAGACTCAGCGATCAGAATTAGCCGTGTATCTATGTCCTTTCTCAGTATCAACCTAATGCCATCTGGGGCTTTGATAAACAATGTGTATGTCTTATATAATATGTACATTGTGTGCGTGCATTCATGCGCGCATGTGTGCATGCATGCGTGCATCTCCTGTATAGGAAACTATTTGTGATGGTTGCAGTAAAATTTTTATTTTTATTTTATAGCTCTTATCCATTTTGCAAAGATATTGTTTTAGTAAGAATTTTTCCATGCATTTTCTTCTTGGCACATTAAGTTCAAGGTCCTACGTCACTGGCCTTAAGATTCTAGTGTCACAGGAAAGATTAATGCCAGTGCATGAATGGTTTCTTAGAGATTGCATCAGCCAAAACAAGAGCAAATGACACTGATTAGTTTGATTCAAGCCACATGAGAGATGAGAATGATTGCGTTTTCTGCTATGGAGCAGTTCCTTAATGAAAAAGCATTGGAGTAATTACAGCTGGCCTCCTACGGAGATACCGCACACCACACATTGTGTGTCGTTGTGGCATGACGTAATTCACAATGTCACCAGTGTAGGGGCTGTCTCAAAATGTCATTGCACTCATGTCACGCCCTGTCAGTGCTAAAGGAAGGATTGTCCTCAATTCGATTTTTTTGCTAGTCACATTTCAAATTAATTTTACAAAAAATCAATCTTGCCTAGTGTCTACTGAAATACACTAGCTTTTTTGTACAACTTTTATATGTAGTTTTTGTAAAATCATCACAGAAACTATTAAATTAATTAATGTTAGATCAAACATTAATTGAGGTGGAACGCTGAAAACTCTTGGTGAAATTTTTTAACTTTGTCATGTCATCGGCAAGAGGATGGAAGTCACGCCAATGATCGACATTGATCTAATGACTAAAGTCAATTCTTTAGATGATTTTAAAAAAAATAGGCATGTTTTTATTAAATTGACTGCGGATGTTACATAAGCTATTCACACACTACATATTTGGACATCAACAAACTGGATTTGTGATAGGCTAAATTTGTTGTGGATGGAGTTTTAAATTTGCAGTTTCCATCATCAGCTGAAAATCTACCTTTTTAACCTGCTTTCCCTTGTTATATTATTGTATTGCTAAGAACATGGATCTACAGTTATTTGAAGGTTTTATCATTTTTCATGTTGATATTTCTCTGCAATTGCGGTGTTGTTGTGAATGACACTGTAACATATGACATATGAAGATTTGTAAGGAGTACTGAGGACAATATCAAGACGTTTAATTAATAGCATGGTTCAGTTTCCTGCAATTTAAAAAAATGTTACATTGGCTGCTTAAGTAGCCTAGCTGTGGTCACCTAGCTGTGGTCACCTGTTGAACAGAATAGATAAACCACTGACCAGTGGCCATGAGGGATGTACATTCCTTGCCTCCATCAGACCATCCAGCTGCACTTTCCCTGGTGACCATCTGACCAGCGTGGTCAGATAATAGTTGATCTGCCGTTTCCATATTAAGACCTGCATCACTTCACCTAATCCAGTTACACAGTGTCTGCCTGCCACATCTCTGGCTGCATTCAATGCTTGGTACTGCTGCTGCTTGCAGTAACCACCACACCCTGTTTAACAACATCACAGTTTCCCCACTACACCATTTCTAACACCCCACCCATCCACCCTCACACTTACCCCCACATCCCTGTCCGACTTCTACACCAACACTTCACATTCACCCCAACACTTTGCTTTCACCCCAACACTTTACATTCACCCCAACACTTCACATTCACCCCAACACCTCACATTCAACCCAACACCTCACGTTCAACCCAACACCTCACAATCACCCTATTACCCTACAATTACCCTAACAATCACCCCACAACCCTAACAATCACCCCTCCACCCTCACAATTACCCACAACCCCACAATCACCTCACCACTGTCACAATCACCCACAAGCCTCACAATCACCACACCCCCTCACAATAACTCCCACCCTCACAATACACAATCATCAACGCCCTCACAAACACCCCGCCCCTGTGGCATGTTTCCAGCAGTGTGCTACACACACTTATTTCAATAGTACGATGGCACGCCTTTGATCAATACTTCTATTACAGTTATTAAAGAGACAAGGTTCTACCTCACTGACACTTGCACCGCTGGCAGCACGGCATGCACCGCTGGCAGCACGGCATGCACCGCTAGAACAAGGGCAGTTGATACTTGCACTGGCACCACTTAGAATTGTCCTAATCCTATCGATTTCTTGCTAACGACTTAATGCTGGTGCGACGTTACCTTCTGATGGCACAAACACTGTCTCTCCTGTCACAACAAGATTTAACCAGATCAATGTCTACTGCAACCAGCTCCATATACCATTTAGGCAAGGACGCCATTGTTTTATTGAAATTCCACAATATTTGGTCTATGTTTCAGATAGCTGTGAAATATTCACACGGCTAGCATTTGCATAGTAGATAATTTGTCCAAATCAGTTATTGTCCTTTTTATATGGTGCTGCTGGTTTTGCCTTCAATGTATTCTAATATAATTCTACCCTCCTATGATTTGAAAGCATATCCAACAATATCTTCATAGAGATTAAAAATTATGGGGGGGGTGATAAAATATTGAGTCGGAAATAAAAGCACACAAAATTAAATCTCGGGAAGAAACATAACAGGAAATAAAGTAACATAATAATAATAATAATAATAATAATAATAATAATAGTGTCATTGAAAAAATGTAAAGTTAACCACTGGAAATGTCGATTTCGTTATGCGAATATGTTTAAAAATAGAATTGACAGATATCTGATAAGGGCGGGCTACACATAGATGAGAAAATTGTTAGACTCTCGATAAGCCAATGGCTTCTTTGTCCACTTGCCATATGGAACTTGTTGTTTGGGATGGCAATCTTGTTAAATCTTGTTAAATATTTATTACTCCCAATTGTCCATGTGCAGCTAAATGTAACTTCCTTGAAACAGTAACCGAATCAACTTGACAACGAATTCACTGAGTACCTGTTCTACTGGTTCACCAGTGAACCATAAGGTGGCAACAAATGGAATTTGAAAACATCCAAGTTTGAATAAAATACGATTTCAACAAATGTTTCAGTTGAAACGGTTCCTTCAAGTTTAAAATAAACAGATAATCATCTTATATGAAGCACAAGTTCAAGCTGCTCAAATCAATTATTAAAATAAGAAATACATGTAAGATTATTTATAGTTTATTACATTTTTCAATCGTAGTACTAGTTAAGATGGTTTTTGTCTCTGACGTTTTCCACCAGAGTTTTTACGTAACTATTTTATGACATATTTTCCATGATTTTATTTCCAATATTTAAATTGTCACTTTATTTTCAAGATGTTATTTCCATTGTGGGTTGTGACTATATTTCCACGTTTCAATTTGTGATTTTATTTCCTTGACTTTATTGCCATGTTTTGGTTTGAGACTTTTTTCTATGCCTTTTTCCATGATGTTTTTCTTTGAATTGGTATCTTAGATTCTTCCCTGACCCCCCTCCCGCCCCATCTCACTGGCCAACATCCTGTCGGGATGAGTCCATTACTCCTGTCTGTATTGGATAAATGATACTTGAAGGTTACAATTATTAATTATGAGTCAAAGGGCCATCAGCCTTAGGCCAGTCATGTTTAATTCAATGTTGCACAGTACACAGCTGGTCCATGTAATGAATAATGTTGTAACATGTATTTTTTTTGGATAAATGACTTGTTTTCTCGAGGAGCTGTAGTTATCGGCTATGAGAGACCTATATTCTAATTATATGGACCGTAGTACAGCCCGTTCCCAACGACTTGCACCTGCCTCCTGGAATAGAATTATTAAGTAACACAAGCTGTTTCTTTCTAAGCATCGTCCTTGTTTGCCAAACCACCTCCACAACCAGATGCCCCTCTCTGGTTCTATCACATTAATTGGACTGTTATTTGTGATAAATTCTAACAAACATATTTTATTGTAGCATTAGATAGTCTGTTTGCTAAACTGAGACTTCATGTGAGTAATTATCCACATATTTAGCTACTGTAGTAATAGGCTTTTAATATGTATTCAGATGCTCAGTTTATAATTATCGACTGTGTTTTAATCACATTTTTTCAATATTACCCTCAGTGACTCTCATGATAACAACGTTTCGATGCCTTAACAGGAGTATCCTGACCATTATACAGTTTTCTAGGTTATACGTACCGTAATTTTCCTTGTATAATACAGTACGCCCCCAAGTATAATAAGCAGCCTGGATTTTTGCTCAAATCTGACAGAATTTGTATATTACCATATATAATATACACAACCCCACTTTTTAGCATCAGCTTTAGTTTGGTTGGAGGCTTGGAGCATGGTTTAGAGCGTCCCTTGTCCTGGCGTACCTTTTCGGTCCAAGTAGCGCAGCATTGCATCAGCGTCTTCTGCCGTGAGTGTCAACGGCTAATATTGTTCCTCGCTCCACAGCACTATTTAGACAACATTTTAAAAGAATATATGCTTTTTTGTGCATTGAATGATTGCAGTGGCATAGAAAAAAAGAAGTAAGAATGATCGTTTAGTGGCTTAATTAATATAGGCCAATCTATAGTTCCTGATTACTGTATATTCGGTCTGGCCAAATTAGTCTTGTTACTGTGTGTAATACGCACCTGGACTTTTAAGTAAAATATGAAGGAAAAAATGTGTACACAGAAAATTACGGTACCTGTAACTATATTGGGCACATAAATAAATTTCATATAATTTTGATGCTGATCACATATAACACACCGAGCATCAGGTTTATTGTGATGTGTCGACACAGAAGTTGTATTTCCTGTTGAGTCAACACTCAGGTCCCCTGGTGACATGTGTCCTGTCATGACCTTTAACAGGGGCTGTGTCTAAGTGCTAGGTTACATCAGCAGTGGCCGCGTCACTAACTGTCTACTGGTCCATGGTGTGAGAGGAGCCACCGGGAATAGTCTCGTTCTAATGAGTGTCCTCTGTTTGTTATTGTAGGATCTCGAGGCATTGTCCCGCGAAGTCGTCCGACTGAGCAAGACGAATATATCGTCACCAGTGACGCAGCAGTGATGTCCTCGGCTTGAGCGTTGGCTATATGTCATGTGCAGGCCTGGGGGGCACTCAATACGTCACCGGTATACCATCCTTGAGACAGATGCCATGTTTTATGGGTGTGTCATGTGCATGTTGATGCACGCAACTGCGTTTTGGGTAATTAAGGGTATATATTTAGAAGTAGAGCAGTGATTTAATTTCAGGGCAATGTTATGTAATTTTAGTTAGTGTTAATCAATGGATAAAATATGTTAGTGAATTAATCTATATCATGGAACAATGCAAATTTTGTATGTTGCATGGTATATATTTGGTTTTATTCCAATGTGAAAAGGGTATAATTTTGACAGATGTCTAAAATGTGTTTGGGGGGTAACTAGATCAATTCTCAAGGTTGATATACTGGCAACATATTGAGTGGCCCCAGTTGTGCAGTTTCACTGACGTCCCGGAGAGTCTGGTGGATGTCTGCGAAATATGCTTTGCAGAAGTGACAGTGGAACTTGTGTGAGAAACAGGCTTGTTAACAAATGCATGTTGATACATTGTAATGCAAATTTTCAGTTTATGCAAATGCCATTTTCCAAGATCACATGCAAATGTTTTGGGGTCGCATGCAAATGTTTTGGGCTCGCATGCAAATGTTTTGGGGTTGCATGCAAATGCAAATGTTTTGGTTAAGCATTTTTTAATGCATTTGAATTCATTTTAAAATTTTTGTTTTTATGTTAAATTTGGATTGAATTTGAAACAGAAAACTAAATGTACAGAAACACATTATTAATTTATTACAGTCACAAAGTTACATATACTAACAGTTAGCTGTTACAATACAATTATAAACACAGGTGAAGAATGTAACAATAATAATTATTCAAACAATCATGTCTGCATTTGAAACGTGTTTCATTGTGCATTTGAAAAATCATATGTTAGGGGGAGTCACATTAAAATTTAGGGTATGCATTTAAATGCAAGTGCAAATGCACTGAAAATTGCACAACTGCATTTTGATGCACATTCAAATTCTCATCATTCAAATGCTCAACATTCAAATGCCCATTCAAATGCATTTGTTTTTGTTAACCAGCCTGGTGAGAAACTCAAGTTTCTGGATGTGTAGACCTATTCTCTGCCTGTGTCACGTTGTCTACTTTGCTGTCATGTATTCCTGCCGGTCGTTGTCATTATTTAAAGGTCCCTCCTCAATTTTATTTCTTTCGCTCGTCTCATTTCAAATTAATTTTTGGAAAAGTAAAATCTGCCTGGAATCCACTACCATATGGTAGCTCGTTTGTGTAACATTTTTGTAGTTTTGGGTGAAATCATCGGTATTAAATTATTCTATGTTTGGCCAAACATTAATTGAAGTGAAAATGGGAAACTCATGAACTTCACGCTTGGTGCAATCTCGTGTTTCACTGTTGATGTTATCGACTCTCCTTTCTCTCACGAAAGACACATGACCAACTGTTCGATCGATTGAAGGTTAAAGGTCAGCTACATGCTGACTTTGCTAGTCGATTCTTTCAACGATTTTAACAAAAGTAGGCACTTTTTTACTAAACAAACTGTGGATATTACTTTATTTAGACATCAACAAACTGGATTCGCGATGGACTAAATCTGTTGAGGAGGGAATTTTGATAGCTTTTGTTGTTTAATCTATTTAGACTTTTATTGACCGCGTAAAAATTTTTTCGTTTTAACCATGACATCAATTTCGTAAATTTTACATCTGTACCTTTGAAAGAGACATGGCCGTCATCTATGTCCCTATCGCTAAGCATTTAATGCCACTGTGACATTTAATCATGAGTTGATATCCATGTATGACCGCACGGTGCCCCGGGGCCACACTCGACAGTGGTTGTGGTAGAAAGCACTCGTGGACGCCTTCAATTCCAGACAACCTTTATGTGCTTAAGCAGGTGGTTTTAAGCAAAAGCTACTGTAGTAAATTTTCATCAACATTTAACAATATAATATGGCCATCATAACACTAAAAAACTAATTGAATGGAGTAAAATAACTATTAATTTATGAGTTGAAGGACTATCGATTTCATTTCCCAAACCCCTAATATTCACAGAGCTGCCCCTGCCAAATGATTGTCTACTTACTCAATCTTCAGCACATTCCTGGTCTACGTCCAGTTTACCCTTATTGTCCTCTATGTCTCCTTTAACAATGGATATATCGATATCTGATAATTAGTTTAATGGTGATGCTTTCTCGTGAAATGTACGAAATTGTACTCGTGGGTCTGATGTTAACGTGTCATGTCTCAATTGTTTCCCAGATGTCAGCAGGCACATACAAAGGTCAAGGTTGTTACGCAACTACTAAAACTTATATTCCTTTAGTAGCTGCACAACAAACTTGACCATTGCAGGTTACAGCTGTACAGCAAACTTGACCGATACAGGAGGGTTGCACTGGCATGTAGAACAACCGTAACCTTTGTAGGTCAACTACATATTTAGAATGACCATGACCTCTGTTATGGTATATAGAACAACCTTGATCTTTGTCAAATTGCTGAATTTATTGGTAGATTATGCGCATATTTCTCTGTTGTAATGACACTTGAAAAACATTCTCGTTAAGCCTGTTGTGACACCTGTTTGGTCTCAAATAGTGTTTAATATCTGTCTTGAACCTGCACTGGCAATGTTTACCAATGCTCATCATAATGTGTTCGTTATTTGAGCCAGGATGCCCTGACGGATGGCACACTAGCACAGGTCTTAATACTGTTGCATCATTTGATTAATAAATTAACTTTATGTCAGCAAATATTATGTTCGATGTACTCAGTAAAAGATATGGTTGTTACGCACACATTACGCATTTTTGTGTCTTAAGTGTCTGAATACTGTTTTTCTCGAAAATTTTTATTTTCCTTCATACTTGTATTTGAATACTGTTTGAAAATAGTTGTGTTGATCAATACGAATACTCAGTATTGAGTATTCATATGGAAATACTTTTGGAAGTATACTTGTGTGGACTGTCCCTTTGTTCTAGTTCGCAACTTGTACAGATAATGTGATGGGTATTGGTAATGCATGTTGACCAGAGGTGGCCAAGAGGATATTGAGTGTGCATTTAGTGGTCAGTATTTAGTCATAGAAGAGCATGATTGTAATCAAGATGTTGGTATATTGTGTGTACATATTCACTCATGTTGTGCAGGTGTGGGTTATACATGTCTTCTGCATGTCATTTAATGGCAACGAATGAATCTGTCTGTTTCTGTTCTAAGTAAAAAGCTATTTATCCATTCTACTTCTGCTATTCAGCATAGTTTGTTGTCTTTGTGCCACAGATCTGTATATTAACCACATATTCTTGAATGTTACCAGTACTTAGAATTTTTAATTCATGTTACACTTTGTAGTGTGTTGAACACACCGTATAGTGCTCATATACACCTTTAGATGCATTAGTCAGGATGTGAAATTACTACACTTCTAGCAGGAGGGTGAAGTGTGCATTGTATTGACTATGACAGACGTATAACAGGTGTATGCAGTACAATGGATCATCTTGTATGAAGAAAATATGGTTTGTTATGAAAATATAATGCAGTTATATAATCTTATATAATGCTTTGTGTAATTAAAGTTATATAATGCAGTTATAATGCAATTCCTCAGTGTGAACCATGGGTCATGAACCAGAGCTCGGGGCTTATATTCAGTACAGTAATTTCCTTATTATTCATCTCATCAGGGCTTGGGATACTATGAAACTGCATTTTAATTATCATTGTAAATTCATGTGTAGTACAATCAGAATATGACAGAGTTGCAATAAAATGTATATAATTGTTTGACATGTACAGGTGTATAAAGATATTACTAGAGTAGAGGTGTCAATAATGTCTGCAAGTATCAGCGTATTCTGGTGATCTAGCATGTAGGACAGTGTAGCGTAGTGTAGCATGTAGCATAGCAGGATACGAACCATTTCATTTCACATGTATATGTGTATGATATGTGATGTTAAATAAAAAAATGTGGTGTTGTAGCAAAAGATGAAGTTGTTTTTGGTTTTAGGTAGCATCATGATAACTTTCTACCACAGTTTTAATGCATTCACAACTGCCTACATTTGTGACATCCATACTGACATTGGATTAGCACCAACATTCACGGTAACTCATTTATTGGTATGGATTATCCAGACCTCAGGTGGTAGAGTGTACAGTGGGGACACCTAGTGGCAACTGCAGGCACTTCCCTAGTGACGGACAAGGTGCGCTAGGCCAGTTGACTGTCAGATCACTGCTGTACAACGTGTCCAGTTTCACTTGTAACCCTTGAGAATTAGGTGGTTTTGGGGCCCCAAAATATGACTAACCGATAGATGAATTAGTGCTAAGAGACCTATCAAGGTGTGTATATTTTGAAGGAACAGCTACTTTGACCTGGTTTTGAACTACTAATTTGTGGAATTACCCCCAGATACCTGAACTACCCATGTGAGTGGAATTTCTGGCTTATGCATGAACATCATGTTTTCCTGTGAACACATTTTATTCGTTTTTTATTTTTGCATGCTTTTTATCCACCATTAACTTTGCAAACTTTAAAATATTGATACAGCTCTTTTATGCTAATTATCACCTCTCAGTGGTCTACCTTTCATTTATGAAATTAATTAATTGTGCGCTACAATATTTAGTATTTCTTGCTTGTCACCACTGCCCTTAATGTCAATAAAATCATATCATTGGTGAAATGTTATTTGTCAGTAGACTGTGTATAGATGGGGTAAGCTGCTTCTAAATCACCCGTCTTGTATTGGGTTGTACTTGTTATTAGACCATAGCAATTTAGTATCTAGGATTTTGCAAATTGGGAATTTTGCCTCCGATAAACTGGTAGTGGGAATGTGTTCCCACGATTTGGTAAATGATGAATAAAATGGTGAATATTTATTAATTCTAAATCAGTTTCAGCACAGTTTAATTTCCCACAGGCATATTTTTTCAAATGCAAAACAAAAGTCAAAAATGTAAGTTTAGAAATATAGCGCTGTATCCTTGGGATCAATCAAAGCACTTTACACTTTACCCCCTGGCAGACCTGTTCATTCCAACGTCATCTCTACTTCTATGGGAAGCATTCAGCCATGCTGCAATTACTGCACAAAGACTGTTCATTCATCTGTATCCACCACTGGCTGTAGCCAGGTACTTGTTTATACAGAATGAACTGGAGTAACATTGAGTAAGTTAATGAAATTGCCCAAGCTTTGAAGCATCAGAGAATTTGTTCCCGTCTTCTCTAATAAGAGTCCCGTATTCTAACCAGTGTGCCACAAAAAAAATTGAATAAACCAGACCTGGTGGACACTCACTGACTGTTCAGTTAGTTAAACAAACATACAACAACTCGCATATTTATTTATTTATTTACTATAATTTTTTATTTATTTACTACAATTTTTTATTTATTACTTATTATTAACTATAATATTATAAATTTATTATTTTCATGATTTATTTTGTATGCAGCTACGAAAGGGCTGGTCCCAGATATATCGCGCTTTATAAATTTCAGTAATAATAAAAAAACATTGCATATATATTGGGTGCTACGAGATATGAATTATGTAACTATTAAGGCAATGCCGCACTGATGCCTCTAATACATGGCTATGCATGACAGTAAACCTTGAACTGTTGTAAGTCTTCATAATTTGTTTCTTAATTAATTAATCTCCTTCAGCTTCCAGTGATGTGGCTGGTACATTGGGGGTCAGCGCTTGGCCACCTGGGGCCAGTAGACTACTCGGCACCGGTTACATTGTATCACAAAGGAAGGAGAAAATTACATTTTATTAACAGCTGGTCAATTCACTAGCTTCTTTTTAAAATGCCCAAATACTGCATAGTAGAAATTGGTGCGCAGCTTGTGAATATGTGGACCATGGTGTTGGTGTCTGGAAACGCAACAGAGGCAGGAGTGTGTTATTAATGACTTGTATTGCACGCCGAACAGTAATGGATATAATTGCGACTGGAGGGTCTAGGATGGGAGGACTGTTGGAAAATGTACAACATAATTATATACTACAAAATATGGAATGTTAACTAAAAATGTAATAAACAGTTAAACGTTTAGGTGTGGGTGTATGAGTTAATATTACAGTAGGAAAAAAGTAAATAAAAATTCATCATAATTGGTTTTACCTTTGAATATATTCTCTGCAGTCCTATCCATATAATTTAACTACATGTTAAGCTTGACTTTAATTGCATTTTATTTATTGCTGCATTTTTTTTGCATTTTAGGTATATATTTGTAATTATTGATACATTGTGAAGCAACATGAACAAAGATGGTATTTCAACAAATCTATGATTAGTATTGTAACATAAAATGTTACCTTCATGAGTTGAATGTGGTAATGGCATTTTATAGTATTTTTTCTCATTTAAAAAATAAATTTATGTAAATGTCTCCTTCACTTAGGGGGCAGCCGTGGTCTAGTGGTTAAGGTGTTGGACTCTAAATTCGAGGGTTGTGAGTTCAAGACCCACACTGGGCACAGTTCATTTTCGAAGCTTAGGCAATTTCGTTTACCCTACTTTGCCTCAGTCTACTCAGCTGTAAATGAGTATAAACGCTGTTTGGAAGGTACCTGCGATGGACTAGTGTCCCGTCCAGGAGAGTCAGTATAACTGCACTCTAAGTTGCTTCGCACTACAGAAACCAGGTTTAAGCACTGGCCATATAAGCCTTCATGGCTTCCTAAGGCATAATGCCTGGGGGATGACTTTACCTTTACCTGTTTCACTTATGTCAACTTTAGATCATGGAAAAATGTGTGTTGTGCATGGTGTCTTCCATTAGGTTGTATATGGTAACTGCACTACATGCTATGATGCCATCAAAGGTACTTGGTAGTACAAGCCAAGGATTAATGTTTTTTCAAATATTGGTGCATTACCATGAATGAGGTAAAAAGCATTGAAGGTATACAGACCGTATGGTTTATGTGGCTTGTCATTAGACAGATTGCTTCTTATGCAATGGTTTGAAAAACTGATTTGTCTTTGGCATTTTAGCTAGTTCTGTCTTGGCATAGGACATTTTGGACAGTTCTGTGTTGGTGTTGACTATTGTGAACATTTATGTCTTTGTGTTGAGAATATTTTGGACAGTTCTGTCTTGATGTTGGAAATTTTGGACAGTTCTATCTTGGTGTTGAGCATTTTTGACAGTTCTATCTAGGTGTTGGATATTTTTGGACAGGTCTGTCATGGTGTTGAGATTTTGGACTGTTCTGTCTTGGTGTTGATTATTGTGCACATTTACGTCTTCATGTTGAGAATATATTGGACAGTTCTGTCTTGATGTTGGATATTTTGGACAGTTGTTGACTATTTTGGACATATATGTCTTTGTGTTGAATATTTTGGTCAGTTGTGTCTCAGTGTTGGACATTTTTAACAGTTATGTCTTGGTGTTTAACATTTTTGCCAGTTATATCTTTGGTGTTGAGCATTTTGGACAGTTCTGTCTTTGTGTTAAAAACTTTGGACCATTATATCTTGATGTTGGGCATTATTGACAGTTAAGTCTTGGTGTTGAACATTTTGGTAAGTTATGTCTTTGGTGTTAAGCATTTTGGACAGTTCTGTCTTGGTGATACACATTTTCGACAGTTCTATCTTGGTGTTGAACATTTTGAACAGTTATATCTTGATGTTATGTATTATTAACAGTTATGTCTTGGTGTTGGACATTTGAACAAGTCGCAATTCCTGTTGAGCATTTTTGACAGTTTTGTCTTGGTGTTGAGCACCCAAAATGCTCAACACCAAGAAAGACAAAAATGGCAAAAAATTTCCAAAATGCTCAACACCATGACAAAACTGTCCTAGATGCACAACACATTTTGGACAGTTTTGTCTTGGTGTTAAGCATTTTTGTCCAGTTTGCCTCTATCCAGAGCATTCTGACTCCATTGTTCATTTCAGCCTGTTACACTTTGGTCTGCATTGTCAGTTGGGAGTTGCACATCAATTAGAGCAGTCTCGCCCCCGGCACTCAGTTAAACCCTGGAGTTATTACTGACTAGAGATAAAGCCAGGACTGCAGCCAAAAGACTCGCTGAGAAGGCGAGTCATCTAGCTCCTCAAGCACGAATACGAATACTTTTATTTCAAAGAAATTAAATCAGACTTACTGCAGAATAGGAATCCATCAATACATTACAATTGCCTGAAACGCAGTGGAGCATGGATCTGTGTTCATTGTTTCATAAACATGACAAACAGCTGCACGCTACTGACGCATGCATTAAGGTATATGACTAAAATCAAATTATCCAAGATATACTAACAGTTTTTATTTGGTACCTATATATTGTACACATATTCTCATCCAAAATTGATATTTGCCCAAGTAAACAGGACAGAGGGGGTAAAATAAAAAATTCTAAAATCCTTTTTTGTACACTTGCAGTACAAAAAAAACAGGTGAGGACAGTGAAGATTGCCACAGCTTAGAACACTTTAAAAGAAATTTTTTTTATGTAGCCTTTTTATGATATGCTGATGTGAACATTTATATATGTATTTATTATTACATGTATACAGAAAAAAATTGTATTACATATTTTATGGTAGGACTATTTTTTTCCCACGGACTCTATATGTAGGAATATTTATTGTTTGTATTGTTGTTAATATAAGTGTACGTTATGATTGCATGTATGTAAAGCACCTGAGAGCAATCTTTATTGATTATAAGTAAAGTATAAATACTTTTATTATTTATTTGTTATTAAAACATCAGGCAATGTTAATATGAATCATTAGCTGAAGTTGTGCAATCTGTGGACATATTTACGAGTCTATTCTAGACCGTTTCCTCCCGACTCGAACACAACGGAGATTGTTCTCAGGTTTGCTGCAACTTGTGACATCAACCCACCTCCTGCCTGTCGTTTCAATCATGAAACCGTTGCCATGGAAATGCATGAAAAAAGTGTATTTCTTCAATTATGTACGAGACTGCAAATGCCGAGCAGACATGCGTCTTCTTTCCTTGACCATGATATCCCCATCATTAGACTGTCTGCTGGCATTACGTCTCGGGTTGATTTACACACGTGCACTTGCGGCACAAACAATGCGGCTTCCAACTAATGACACATCATGAGAAGGGATTAGTGAAATGCAAATGATAACCGAAAGAGAACTGTAGCGCCACAGATTAAGCGCTCCTCCCCAAGGTTGTGAAACATTACTGATTATATATGTTTGACAGTGTGCTCTTTAACCTTAATTCCAATTTATTGAAAATTAATATCAATTTAGGGCATCCATGACATAAATCAAATATGTACACCAACTACACACTGCAGCAACAGGATCCACAACATGACTCAGACATGTCCACCAACTTCACACTGCAGCAACAGGATCCATGACATGACTCAGACATGTTCACCAACTACACACTGCAGCAACAGCACCATGACATGACTCAGACATGTCAACCAACTACACACTGCAGCAATAGGATCCACAACATGACTCAGACATGTCCACCAATTTCACGCTGCAGCAACAGGATCCACGACATGACTCAGACATGTCTACCAACTACACACTGCAGCAACAGGATCCACGACATGACTCAGACATGTCCACCAACTACACACTGCAGCAAGAGGATCCACGACATGACTCAGACATGTCCACCAACTTCACACTGCAGCAACAGGATCCATGACATGACTCAGACATGTTCACCAACTACACACTGCAGCAATAAGATCCACAACATGACTCAGACATGTCCACCAATTTCATGCTGCAGCAACAGGATCAACGACATGACTCAGACATGTCCACCAACTAAACACTTCAGCAACAGGAACCATGACATGACTCAGACATGTCCACCAACTTCACACTGCAGCAACAGGATCCATGACATGACTCAGACATGTCCACCAACTTCACACTGCAGCAACAGGATCCATGACATGACTCAGACATGTCCACCAACTACACACTGCAGCAACAGCATCCACGACATGACTCAGACATGTCCGCCAACTTCACACTATAGCAACAGCATCCACAACATGACTCAGACATGTCCACCAACTATACACTGTAGCAACAGCACCATGACATGACTCAGGCATGTCTACCAACTTCACACTGTTGCAACAGCATCCACAACATGACTCAGACATGTCCACCAACTATACACTGTAGCAACAGCACCATGACATGACTCAGACATGTCTACCAACTACACACTGTAGCAACAGCATCCACGGCATGACTCAGACATGTCCACCACGTTCACACTGTAGCAAGGACATCCGAACTATCGATGCATTGCGCAAATTGAACTATCAATAGTTATTGTCAATAGCACACTGAACTATCGAAAGTAATGATAGTTGGAAAACAATTCAACAATGCTACTTTTGTCACTGTAATAATATAGATAGGCACATTTTTTCTCAAATGTATTGGATACTTTTATATATTTATCGAACTAACATAAGCAATCATCGATTTGAGCAGTATCAT
Organism: Lamellibrachia satsuma; assembly: GCA_033239005.1. Taxonomy (NCBI): domain Eukaryota; kingdom Metazoa; phylum Annelida; class Polychaeta; order Sabellida; family Siboglinidae; genus Lamellibrachia; species Lamellibrachia satsuma. The sequence goes on from BSQZ01000004.1 coordinate 4,504,964, forward strand.
TCATGGATTCAGGTTTTTTAATCAGCTACCTCCAAGGCTACAAGATATCGCCACCACCAATTACATCAATTACAGTTTGGAACTGTTTTCCTGGCTATTTGCTATTCCGTGGTACTATCGCACACTAGACACTGTAGCAAGGGCATCCATGACATGACTCAATCATGTCCATTAGACACTGTAGCAAGGGCATCCATGACATGACTGAGATATGTCCACTACACACTGTAGCAAGGGCATCCATGACATGACTCAATCATGTCCACTAGACACTGTAGCAAGGGCATCCATGACATGACTCAATTATGTTCTCTAGACACTATAGCAAGGGCATCCATGACATGATTCAGATATGTCCACTACACACTTTAGACAGGGCATCCATGACATGACTCACATATGTCCAATACGCACTGCAGCAAGGGCATCCATGACATGACTCACATTTGTCCAATACACTCTGAAGTAAGGACATCCATAACATGACTCACATATGTCCAATACACACTGCAGCAAGGGCATCCATGACATGACTCACATATGTCCAATACACTGCAGCAAGGGCATTCATGACATGAATCACATATGTCCAATACACTGCAGCAAGGGCATCCATGACATGACTCACATGTCCAACACCCATTAGTTTACCATGCTACCATGTAGTGGCACAACAGGTTACATATGAAACAAAATAAAAAATTTAAGCCAAAGGGGGGCCATGGCCCAATGTCCTCCCTAAATAAGCCACTGCCACTACACATCATGGCAAGGGCATCCATGACATGACTCAATTATGTTCTCTAGACACTATAGCAAGGGCATCCATGACATGACTCAATCATGTTCACTAGACACTATAGCAAGGGCATCCATGACATGACTCAGTCATGTTCACTACACACTATGGCAAGGGCATCCATGACATGACTCAGCATCTTCATGCAGGTAAAGTTGCCACTGATTTATTTACCTGTCAAACGTAGATATTAATCAAAGCATGTTCATTTCAAGTATTTGGTGCAGGCCCTTCACAATTAGGCAGTTTGAATTGATGTAGTACTATATGTATACATATGTAAACATGCACACATGCATGCATGCACATGCACGCACACACACAGACACACATGCACGCATGCATGGATGTATACATGCAGACGGTTCAGCAATATATATTTATGCACCTTCACCCTAATATCGCATAGCAATATCTGAGCATCCCTTTGCCTATAACACCACACCAAACATTTCCAAAAATTCTTATTTCATCTCGTTCAAATTATTATGTGGCCTTGTATGTTATTTCTGAAACTGAGATCATGTGTTCAATTATGTAGAGTTCTCCAAATGTCGCACAGCCAAAGATCTTTGATAACTGGCTCAATCATTGGATCCCATGTCTGCTGGGAAGAGAAGTTAATTGATACACTTCGACCTTTGGCCTGGACAAATGTTATTTGTGGATAATGGCACATAAGAACCAGCTAAGGGGTCAGTAAAAAATAATGTAAGATTTTAAATCTTAAAATTCATAATTTTCTTCATCGCCTCGTGATAGTCATTCACCATACGTCTCCAATGGTGTCCGTTCTACATAGCCTTTTCAAGTTCAGGAACTGTTACCCAGAATTCAGACACGAGTAGTTTAGGATGAGTTCAGCATGGTTTCCATGGTCTCCCTGGTCTTCTCTGTCCATGCTTTGGTTGCCAAGTAACCAGGTCTCTCATCATCTCCTTACTTCTGGAGCATTGCCCTGCAAATTGGGCTTGCCTCTGTCTGATTGTCTCTGAGAATTTTGGTATTTCCATGTAGAATTCTCTATTAGTCATGTGTTGTGTTAGAGCCATGAGGCCTCGGCAAATGGTGTAGGAATTGCAAACTTATAACTACACACTGTATTTATAATGTTGGACCAGACTATTACATAAATATTTGTGTAGGAGAAACCAACATTTAAAAAAACTGTAATTATAGATAAAACCTGATAAATAAGGATAAGATTTAAAATTAGATGGACATACACCTGTATACGGACATATATTTTCTGAAGACATACTCATGTATAAATTTGAACACATTGCTGGACCCACGGTTTACATGATTTTTATTGATAGAAAATACTATTTCATAACAGAGACAGGAAGCTTGAAATAAGTCATTCCCCCACCTTTCCGTAAACAGAGGATTAATATATTTGACACTTTTGAAATGGCTCCCTAAATGTACAACTGCCATCAAATTAGTTGTTATTACTTACCATATATAGTCATTAGTGAACTGTCATGTCATTTATGGTTATTATTAGTGAGACGGTGATAAAGGTTTGGATAGAGTAACAAATTGTAAAAGCCAACCAACTAATTACCTCGTGTTGATGCAAGATGTAAATGTTGTAGCCTTGAAGTGTTGTGTAGCCTTCCAGTGTTAATATGTGGCCAGTATAAATGTTGTAGCCTTGAAGTGTTGTGTAGCCTTCCAGTGTTGATATGTGGCCAGTATAAATGTTGTAGCCTTGAAGTGTTGTGTAGCCTTCCAGTGTTAATATGTGGCCAGTATAAATGTTGTAGCCTTGAAGTGTTGTGTAGCCTTCCAGTGTTGATATGTGGCCAGTATAAATGTTGTAGCCTTGAAGTGTTGTGTAGCCTTCCAGTGTTAATATGTGGCCAGTATAAATGTTGTAGCCTTGAAGTGTTGTGTAGCCTTCCAGTGTTAATATGTGGCCAGTATAAATGTTGTAGCCTTGAAGTGTTGTGTAGCCTTCCAGTGTTGATATGTGGCCAGTATAAATGTTGTAGCCTTGAAGTGTTGTGTAGCCTTCCAGTGTTGATATGTGGCCAGTATAAATGTTGTAGCCTTGAAGTGTTGTGTAGCCTTCCAGTGTTGATATGTGGCCAGTATAAATGTTGTAGCCTTGAAGTGTTGTGTAGCCTTCCAGTGTTAATATGTGGCCAGTATAAATGTTGTAGCCTTGAAGTGTTGTGTAGCCTTCCAGTGTTAATATGTGGCCAGTATAAATGTTGTAGCCTTGAAGTGTTGTGTAGCCTTCCAGTGTTAATATGTGGCCAGTATAAATGTTGTAGCCTTGAAGTGTTGTGTAGCCTTCCAGTGTTAATATGTGGCCAGTATAAATGTTGTAGCCTTGAAGTGTTGTGTAGCCTTCCAGTGTTAATATGTGGCCAGTATAAATGTTGTAGCCTTGAAGTGTTGTGTAGCCTTCCAGTGTTAATATGTGGCCAGTATAAATGTTGTAGCCTTGAAGTGTTGTGTAGCCTTCCAGTGTTAATATGTGGCCAGTATAAATGTTGTAGCCTTGAAGTGTTGTGTAGCCTTCCAGTGTTAATATGTGGCCAGTATAAATGTTGTAGCCTTGAAGTGTTGTGTAGCCTTCCAGTGTTAATATGTGGCCAGTATAAATGTTGTAGCCTTGAAGTGTTGTGTAGCCTTCCAGTGTTAATATGTGGCCAGTATAAATGTTGTAGCCTTGAAGTGTTGTGTAGCCTTCCAGTGTTGATATGTGGCCAGTATAAATGTAGGCAATTAAATGATTTGTCTTTGTGAATCATACTACTCTGGCCATGCAGGTCCAATGTTGATAGTTTCAGCCTGGTATTTGTGAAGTAGTTTCCACATGGAAACATCAAATGGTCATTATAATGTTTCGGGGAGACTGCCCCAGAGTAGCTTAATGTGCGCAAAAACCAGATCAGTGCATTATAACTAGCTTTGCAAAACAAACATTTGTGAAGGGATTTATTTACTAGGAATTTGAATGAACTTTTCTTGGATTTTTCTTTGTCTTCTTCGTTCGCCATTATACCTATGGTATGTCGTTCAAATATATAGTCAAAATGGAAGGATTGTTGGATGGGTGGGTTGTTGGTTGGAAGGTTTATTGGTTGGATGGATTGTTGGTTCGGTGGGTCGTCGGAAGGAAGGAGTGCTGGTTGGAAGGATTGTTAGATGGACGGTTTATTGGCTAGATGGGGTTTTAGATGGAAGGTATGTTGGCTAGATGGGTTGTTAATTGGATGGATTGTTGGTTGGATGGGTTGATGAATGGAAGGTTTATTGGTTGGATGTGTTGTTGGTTGGAAGGGTTGTTGGTTGGATGGGTTGTTGGATGGAAGGGTCATTGTTGTATGGGTTGTTGGTTAGAAGGAGTATTGGTTGGATGGGTTGCTAATTGGGTGGGTTGTTGGATGGAAGGACTGTTGGTTGGAAGGTTTTTTTGGGTGGAAGGTTTGTAGGGTAGATGTGTTGTTAATTGGATGGATTTTTGGATGGATGGGTTGTTGGATGGAAGGTGGTTGAAGGCTGGAATGCTTGTTGGTTGGATAGGTTGTTGGTTGGATGGTTTGTTGGATGGAAGGTTTGTTGAATGGATGAGTTGTTGGATGGAAGAATTGTTGATTGGATGAACTGTTGGAAGGTTTACTGGCTAAATGGGGTTTTGGATGGAAGGTTTGTTGGTTAGATGTGTTGTTACTTGGATGGATTGTTGTATGGATGGGTTGTTGGATGGAAGGTTTATTGGTTGGATGAATTGTTGGTTGGAAGGGTTATTGGGTGGAAGGATTGTTGGTTGGAAGATTTGTTGCATGGTAGGTTTGTTAGCTAGATGGGTTGTTAATTGGATGGATTGTTGAATGGGTGGGTGGATTGTTGGGTGGAAGGTTTATTGGTTGGGTGAATTGTTGGTTGGAAGGATTGTTGATTGGATGGGTTGTTGAATGGGTGGGTGGGTGGGTTGTTGGGTGGAAGGTGGTTGAAGTGTTGTTGGATAGAAGGATTGTTGGTTGGAAGGTTTACAGGATGGAAGGCTTGTTGATTAGATTGGGTTTCGGATGGAAGGTTTGTTGGTTAGATGGGTTGTTAATTGGGTGGGTTGTTGGTCGGATGGGTTGTTGGATGCGTTGTTGGTTGGATGGGTTGTTGGATGCGTTGTTGGTTGGATGGGTTGTTGGATGCGTTGTTGGTTGGATGGGTTGTTGGATGTGTTGTTGGTTGGATGGGTTGCTGGATGCGTTGTTGGTTGGATGGGTTGTTGGATGTAAGGTTTGTTGATTGGATTAGTTGGATGGGTTTTTGGTTGGATGAGTCGTTGGATGGAAGGTTTGTTGATTGTTTATTGATTTGGGTGGGCCACTGAATGTTTGGAAGTTTCAACAGACTAAATCTCTAAAACAGTTCCAAAGAGGGTTTTCGGCGGATTGTTTGAATCCCCCAATTTGTATTAGATACTCACTGATCTATTTTTTAAATGCCTAAGATTTTTCTTAGATATTTTCACTTCTCAGAAAATTTTTGGTAAAGATGTTGAAATGATTCCCTTCTGAGAACATGATGTTCTTTACTAGCTACACAAATATTAGCAAACCATTCTTAAACATAGAGAAGCCCCAGAATTAATTAATATTTTCTTTAGCATGCCCCATCCTTGCATCGAATGGGAGTTACGCTTGCGTGACCTGGCTGAGCTAACTATGTGCACTGGCTCAACTACGTAATCTTAATAAACTAGAAATTGCATGATTAGTCTTGTCACGAGGAAATCAATAGAGTCAACACGGAAATGCAGCACACTGTTCTCAGGGGCATGACCTACTGAATATCCAACTGAATGGAACCTGGAATCATGTCCTACTGAATGTACACTGGAATCTAATCCTAATGAATGCAAGCTGGAATCTTGTCCTACTAAATGCTTGCTGGAATAATGTCCTATTGAATGCACCCTGGAATTGTGTCCTGCTGAAAGCTAGCACACTAGAATCTTGTCCTACTGAATGCATGCTGGAATCTTGTCCTAATCCTACTGAATCTAATCCTACAGAATACACACTGGATTCTTGTCCTACTGAATGCATGCTGGAATCATGTCCTACTGAATACATGCTGGAATCTTGTCCTACTGAATGCATGCTATGATCATGGCCAACTGAATGCTCGGTGGAATGTTGTCCTACTGAATGCTCGGTGAAATGTTGTCCTACTGAATGCTCGGTGGAATGTTGTCCTACTGAATGCATACTGGAATGTTGTCCTACTGAATGCATACTTTTTGCTATAGCAATATATATGCCACAAATAACAATGAATAAAATAATTACCTAATTGTTTGTATTCATAATGATAGCGGTGTGAATGTTTAAAAAATGACATAATATCTGATAAGTGCAGGTAAACTGAAAAACAATTGGATTTGCTATTAGCCAAGGGCTTCCTTGTCCACTTGCCATCAGGACCTAGTTGTGGCTTCAGATGGCAACCTTGTCAAATAACTCGTGGGTGCGTGCTAGCGTGCATTCGTACACCTTTCATGGACGCGTCAACATACTGAATGCGCAAATATTAATGTACTTCAACCTGGTGTGGTGTACATATATAAATGATTTATATACATGCACATATAACCAACAATCGATGAATGCACGTGCGCGCTTTTTCATCGCGGCGACGCACGGCGGTACAGAAATATGTCATGAATTTTCGATGCGGCTTTAATGGAAGTATTATTTGCTCTAATCGCGCCGCACGCGTGCATTCGAGAACCTTTCACAGCAGCACCTTAGCTGACTGCGCGCCCTAGCGCCCCGGTCGCGCGTCATCGTTTACCGCCTGCTCGGCACCGCCGCGGTAGCGTTCCTAGAAGCCGCAGCTGAGGAGAATTTGCGTATAAATCGCAGCTACGGGAGAGTCGATGTAGTGTCGGTGCCTGGTCGGACTCTACTTGCTTCGTCTCATTCGCCACTTCGGTTCTGCTCGCACGCGATCAGCTTGTTTTGTGTACTTGGACTAGCTTTGCGCAATGTGTCGTTTGTCGGCGGGAACGCGTCCTATGTAAGCCGCAAGTGATTTTCCTGCATAATGAAGACGGGAGCGCGCGGGGCGGAGCTGCGATCGCTTTGCAATAATTGTAATGATGACTGCGATGGGGAAGGTTAGTACTCGTCTGTGATAGATCGCCGAGTTTTTTTGCGGGAACGACGCAACGTTTCTGACGTAAGCGGATGGTGCTAGCGAGGAACGAGGCCTCCGGCGATTTGGTTGCACTGCAATTATGTAAGGTGATAGATATATTGCGAGATCGACGAATTAAATGCGCGCTGGATGCCGGAGCCCGCCGCGTCGTTTGAGCAGCTGCCACCAGCGGCGCTCGTGGTCAAGACGACCGTCTCTGCTTTCTTCGTTTCTTCTCATCTTGCCTATCAATTACTTTGCGCCACAGTTCGAACTGTCGCACGCGTAATCGTTATCGCACCCCTCTGTGAGACACCCGCGACAAGATGGCAGCCGTGTCGGCCTGGTTGCCGTTCGCCAGGGCCTCGGCCATCGGCTGGGTGCCCGTGTCCTCGTCCGCTATGCCGCCTCCTCCTGTACGGCAGGTCCGCGAACACGTAGACGAAAAAATCCGCCTCAACATCAGCGGTATGTACTTCGAGACGTGGAGACAGACCCTGGAGAAGTACCCTGACACCCTGCTTGGCTCCAGTGAGAAGGATTTCTTCTACGACGAAATAGCCAAAGAGTATTTCTTCGATCGTGACCCGGAAGTATTTCGATATATTCTAAATTTCTACCGGACTGGAAAATTACATTTCCCGAAACAGGAATGTGTGATGGCGTACGACGAAGAACTCGCCTTCTTCGGCCTCATGCCTGACATTATTGGCGACTGTTGCTATGAAGATTATCGGGACCGAAAACGAGAGAACAGCGAGAGGTTGAACGATGACAAGGGCTCGGAAGAAGGGGACACTCTACCAAAAACAACGCTGCAAGAAAAAATGTGGCGGGCATTTGAGAATCCACACACAAGTACGGCAGCGTTAGTGTTTTATTACGTCACTGGATTTTTCATTGCGATTTCGGTGGGTGCGAACGTCTTGGAGACGATACCCTGTGGAGTAGTTCCCGGGACAGACTCAAATCCACCGTGTGGTGAACGCTACGTGATCGCGTTCTTCTGTCTCGACACGGCCTGTGTGATGATTTTTACGGCAGAGTATTCATTGCGGTTGTTCGCTGCCCCGGACCGATGTAAATTTATATGTAGTGTTATGAGTCTGATAGACGTTGTAGCCATTCTGCCGTACTATATCGGCCTTGGCATCCCCGACAACAAGGACGTGAGTGGAGCCTTCGTCACACTCAGAGTATTCAGAGTTTTCCGCATTTTCAAGTTTTCCAGGCATTCGCAAGGTCTGCGCATTCTCGGCTACACATTGAAAAGTTGTGCCAGTGAACTAGGATTCCTTCTCTTCTCGCTAACTATGGCTATTATTATTTTTGCGACCATCATGTTTTATGCAGAAAAGAAGGTCAAGCACACAGACTTCACTAGTATACCAGAGGCTTTCTGGTACACCATCGTTACCATGACAACGCTGGGGTAAGTACATGCTTTGCTATTTATTGTGTGCTAAACACAATACAAAAACTTACAGTGCAATACAAAAACATAAATGTAGAGTGTTTTGAAAGTTGTTATTTCTTATACACCTTTTTTATTTGTTCTTAAACCACCACTTAGTAGTGTATAACGAATATCTGCTTGCTGAATCTCATCAAGGGCATCTTTTGTTGGAAATATAGCAGAAATGCTGAGTACTGCACATCCAACAAGAGGAGTCCTTAACATTTTAACTTCATAAAAGGTTAAAATGTTAATATTTTTTTTATCATACCTATTTGTATGTAGCGATTGTTTATGGGTGTTTTTACCTGAAATAAATGTATTCATATTTGTAAAAGTAGACCATTGATTTTAAATTATATATTTAATTTATTTGTCATACTGGCCTGTTGGCGCCATGGCATGGACCTAGTGATACACCTCTGCCACATCCCCTCTAAAGTTGGGCAGCATGTGTGGCCACAACACTCATTCTGCTATTTTCCTGTAATATGTTGGTGCATATATATAATTTTACATATATATATATATATATATATATATATATATATATATATTGGTGCATAAATATAACCGTATTTGACCGCGCTATCAGCCTATCGCCCATACCCGCATTATCGCCCACCCCCCATTTCACGGAAATTTGGGGTTAACCGCCCACCAGCTCGCATTATCACCCACCCCCATCTCGGCCACACAGAATAATATAAAAATGTGAATGTAGAAATGCCACAAAACGAGCAGCAAATAAGATGTCGAATATTCTTAACATCTGCTCTGTTGTGTGCAACGATGTCAGCATAATAGTCAGATATGGTAAGTATTGTTGTAAATGTGAATATTCAGTTGCCCTTTTCTGAAAACAAACGTATGCAAAAATCATTACTGTCAAGCAGCAGAGTAAAGGAATAATTCCTGTTGGCCAAAGTTATTGAATTTGCTGCATGAATTATTACCAACTTGGATGAGCAGTTTTTGGCCGGTTTCACAAAGTTTGTGTATCGTACAAAGGAACTAAGCTGGTCGTTTGACTAAGAACACTGAACAGTCGTACACAACACGATGCGACCAATCATCCGTAATCTTCATCAAATGTCCTAAAATGTTCGTATTAATTCTTTCGTGTGGTATGGATGCTTCGTGAAATCAACCCCTGGTTGGTACCTAGTCGCAATTGTACATCCCGATCAGTTTACATTGTTTCCGTAATTTTTGAATGGGGGGGTGGTAATGCGAATCCCCATTATCACGCATACCCGTATTAGTGCCCATCCCCCAATTAAATTTTTTTGTGCCCATCCCCCAATTAATTTTTTTTTGCCCTAACCGCCCATGGGTGATAGTGCAGTCAAATATAGTATATATATCAAATAATTATAGGATTGCCAGTTTTGTATCCCGAGGGCTTGGAACGGAGCCAGTAGATGTCCTCAGGGCAGTGCAAGAGAAGACAATGCCATTGTGTGACTTGTGTCCATTAATTGTCATGTTGTTCGAGGAATGAGACTTGGTATAAATAGAAATGTTTTGTTGCACTTGTGCATGGATCCTCTTTATTTAGCCCCAAGGAAATTAATTTATTGTTATTTATTACTGCAGACCTGCAGGTAACGCTCCTGTGTCATATTGTAACCAGTTTAATCCAGAGTGACTTTATGTGCATGAGCAGTGCATGCTGGGATTGTTATCAACAGTGGGAAACCTGACCATTTTACCAGCTGAATCGTCCTCACTGACCAGTGGTGATTTCGTTATCTCCCCGGTGGAACCACAACCTGTACTTTGTCCCACTTGCTGTATCAACCAATCAAGCGCTTCACAATAGAAAATTACAAATAGTCTCCAGGGTATCCACCAGGGGATGAAGTGTGCATGAACCCCTGGTGATACGAGGATGAACTATATGAAATAAAATTGTGTAAATTTTCTGATGGTCATTGTGTAGCATTATAGGCTGTTATGTATACAAATACAGTAATGTAGTGATTAGAACATCGGACACTCAGTTAAGAAGACCGGGATTCAAATCTGTCACACTGTTGTTTCGAAGCTTGGGCAATTTCGTTCACTCCACATCGCCTCAGTTCACTCAGCTGTAGTAGTGAGTACCTGGCTATAGACAGTTGTGGATATGTGAATGAATAGCCTTTGTGCAGTAATTGCAGCATGGCTGAATGCTTGGTGCAGTTAACAAGTAAGCACTGCACTGGATACTGTGCTATATATATATATATATATATATAAAGAACTAACATTTACTTCCCTGTGGCTTCCTGTTACTTATCGAATTAATTTTATACTGTCCTCTCTTACATACCGTGCGCTACTACACAACAACCCCACTGGGCTACTCTCCTGCATCTTTCAAATATCTGTAGGCAGCTCAGATCATCTATTTCACAACACCTTATTGTTCCTAAAACTACACTTAACTTGGACAAATAAGTGCTTTCTCTGTCGCTGCGCCTAAAGTCTGGAATGAACACCACATCACTTTGAAAACATCTGAAACTACAGCTACCTCCTGAAAAAACCTCACAACATGTTTATTCTAAATTGCATTTCCACCCTAAATCTTTGGTGGTTCCTCGTTCTGATAATGACTTGTGTGTCCCTGTTCACGATTATGCTTTATGATTCTATTTTTTTGCGCCCGTGAACTCAGGTTCCTTAGAACAGAGGTGCCATAGAAGTTACTTATTATTAGTAGTATAAATGCAATGTGGTGCTTTTTGAGAAAATAGTATTAACCTGATTCACCTGATTGGAGAACCCTACACATGTGGGAAATTATCTCAACGTTAACTTAATAAGACTGTACAGTTAATACCCGACTGTCAAAGATTGAGGTAATTCTCTGTTAATGGAATCAATAACATTGATGTGAGAGATTGTGGCACCACTTCACTGAGTCTATAATTGGGGCTAAGCTTCTCTGCATTATGGGATGTACTCCTCAAATTTTATATTTAAAGTTCTTATAATTGTTGTAATAATATTTTATATTACAGATATTTTTGCATACATTTTTTTGGCAAAGGTGTTTTTTTCTATGAACCTGTGACCATAGTCTCGAAGAAGTTATGGAATTCACGAACTTGAACATGTATTTAAATTTTCAGTTAATATGGTGGAAAGGAAAAAAACTGTAAAATGTTCTATATTCACTGCATATAAACCGTCATCTTAGAACACTGCTTCTAAACCACATTTTTATGCTTCAGCCATGGCACAAAATGCTGTTAAGTAGTAGTTCTTTTCAGAACTGACTGGACTAAATAAAAATCATTTGTATCTGAATAAAACCCACAAACTTGTGACATTTCTACATAGAATATTGACTGTAGAGAGTTTGGCCTTAGACTCAGCGAGGCAAGTTTAGTTGTGATGTTGTGTAGAGAGCTTGGCCTTAGGCTTAGTGGGGCAGGTTTAGTTGTGATGTTGTGCAGAGAGCCTGGTCTCAGACTCAGTGGGGCAGGTTTAGTTGTGATGTTGTGTAGAGAGCCTGGTCTCAGACTCAGTGAGGCAGGTTTAGTTGTGATGTTGTACAGAGAGCCTGGTCTCAAACTCAGTGAGGCAGGTTTAGTTGTGATGTTGTGTAGAGATCCTGGTCTCAGACTCAGTGAGGCAGGTTTAGTTGTGATGTTGTGTAGAGAGCCTGGTCTCAGACTCAGCGAGGCAGGTTTAGTTGTGATGTTGTGTAGAGAGCCTGGCCTCAGACTCAGCGAGGCAGGTTTAGTTGTGATGTTGTGTAGAGAGCCTGGTCTCAGACTCAGCGAGGCAGGTTTAGTTGTGATGTTGTGTAGAGAGCCTGGTCTCAGACTCAGCGAGGCAGGTTTAGTTGTGATGTTGTGCAGAAATCACTTTGAAAACATCTGAAACTATAGCTACTTTCTGAAAAAACTTGACACATTTCTTCCAGATTGTATTACTACCATAAATCTTTGGTGGTTCCTTGTTCTGATAATGACATTTGCGTGTCCATGAAGTTAATTGTTATTATTAGTATAAATGCAATGTGATACTTTTTGAGAAAATAGCATTAGTCTGATTCCCCTGATTGGAGAATACTACACATGTGGGAAATTATCTCAACGGTAACGTAATAAGACCGCACAGTTAATACCCGACTGTCAAAGATTGAGGTAATTCTCTGTTAATGGAATCAATAACATTGATGTGAGAGATTGTGGCACCACTTCACTGAGTCTATAATTGGGGCTAAGCTTCTTTGCATTATGGGATGTACTCCTCAAACTTTATGTTTAAAGTTCTTATAATTGTTGTAATTACATTTTATATTACAGGCAGGGTTTGGTTTCTGTCACTCAGAAAGGTATTTCTGACAAGACACGAGACAGTGTCAGAAACTGTCAAGCACCACTTTCTGAGAGGTTTCTGATGTAGGAAATTGTCAGTATCTAATCTCTCTTGTGGATTTATGTATGATATTACTAATATGGCGTATGAATAGAGAAATTATATACATTATTCATGCATAGAAATCACAACAAAATCGTGAGTAATGTTCCGTAAAATTTTATTTTAGTTAACATTTTCAATTAACACATTCATTTATTAATAGTCCTGCCCTGAGTCAAAGTTGCTAATATGTTCACAATTTACCATTTCATGTCAATCTGTACACAAGAACATAGCTATTAAGCATAATTACCTCTCAAGAAACTTAGTGTTCGTTCTGTATATTTCAACTGTATCTCACAGTCTTCTTCAGCAGACTGAAGTTACGGATGTGTCACATAACCAATGTCATGTGACACATCCGTAATTTCAGTCTGCTGAAGAAGACTGTGAGATGCAGTTGAAATATACAAAACGAACACTAAGTTTCTTGAGAGGTAATTATGCTTAATATTAATAACCAAGAAACCGGATCATCTATCCATTCAAGGAAGAATATAGCTGTTATTATTATACAATTTGCCTTAACATCCATCTCAAAGTTGCTAATATAATTTATCATTTCATGTCAGTTCAGTCACATGATGCACATTATCCAGCAATTGGACAATCTCTACACAACAATTCAGCATAATATTATCTGTTTGTTACACTCACTTCAAGCCCATTGTCATTGTTTAGAAAGCAAGCCCAGTCAGTAGTGCTGTGGCTCACTATCAGCTCAAGCCCAGTCAGTAGTGATGTGGCTCACTATCAGCTCAAAGCACTGATTTGATTTTTACTTTGGGCGGTACTGGAACTGAGTAAAATCTTCTTTGATATTGAGTCCTAGCCTGCATAATGGTGTTGCACTAAGGGGAGCGCTTTACTGACCAGTCCTGCTTGTAACTACATTTGTATTGCTAAATCTCAACTCAAAGAAATCTTTGCCTAGCCATTTATTGCCTTTCCAGTTTTCACTGACACCTGTCCACAGTCTTAACTCAGGTCACAGATGTCCTCTCCAGTGCTACTGCTGGTATGCACTTACACCTCAGCCAGTTTCCTTCATGGTTTCCCAGTTGTGACGGACACCTGTACTGTTCTTTTAAAAGCTAGCTACCTAGAGAAACCATGGCACCACAATTATTTCTGTAATCATTACTATGTGCTAACAAATCAAACAAATCTGATCACAATGATACACAGTAAAAGTTGTACTTGCATAAAATTATAGTATGAATGGTGACAAGATAATAATGCAGTAATAATTATATTGTTTTTAAATTACAGTCTACACACGAAATAAAATGGTACTTTTTTAGTTTCTGATGCTTTGTTGTATTTCTGATGGTTTCAGATAGTTTCTAATGGTTTCTGAAGCTTTAGTTGTCAGAAAGGTATTTGTGATGAGGTGGTAAATACCATGGTATTTACCATCTCGTCAGAAACTTGCCAACCCTGATTACAAGTATTTTTACGTAAAATTTTTGGCTATAATGTTTTTTATCGGTGACCATAATCTCGATGGAGGTATGGAATTCATGAACATGAATGTGTATTTCAGTTTTCAGTTAATATAGCGAAAAAAACAAATGTGTTTGCTATATTCACTTATGATTTTTCTCAGCTGTGTTACTTTGTGACTTATTTCTAAAGAACTTTCCACGATTTCATAGTCATTCAATATAATTCGCAAGTCTGCATCTTGTGTCATTAAATTGAAACTCCCTAATAAATCAGACCAAAATAGCTATTGTAAACTTATGTGTAGCCTAAGCTCATTTCTGTTAGTTGGATATCCGTAATACCCAGAACACATGCATGTGTGAGTAAAATGGCATCTCATTTATTTAACACACAGATTAATAATATGTACGGGATGCCAAATCTCCCCTAGCTAAAATGAGCTTCCAAAGTAACGGCGAGTTGCACTCTAGGGGTATACTTCAAATCATACAGATAAACAATATGTTACACGCATGACAAAGTGTACTAACCATGTGTACATTGATGTAAATACAGAAAGGCCGCTACAATGAAAAACGCTATACATAAAGTATGTAAATACACAAAACATACTCTGAATGATGTACACACGCCTTAAAACCACTAACACATCCTGCAGAGAGGGAGGGAGGGCCAATTATACTTGTCTGACATATTCACAAGAAGCCAACATCAGTTCTCGGACTGTTGGGGGAAGCTACAATTAGAGATGCTCAGCCGAGAGGAATGAGGTTTGCATAGAACTTGTTACTTTGAAGAATTTGCATCTGTGTTCATCCATGTCACCTGAGTTCATTGGTCTGTATAAATGAACTCTTGTCTGTGTTGTTGTGCCAGCCTCTGGACCAAACCCTGACGCAGGCCCTGCATGCAGTGATGTGAGAGAGTGAGACCACCCAAAGTCTGTCTGTCTCTGTTAGTTCCTCCACGTCCAGTCATTGCAACGATGCCAGCAGATCACTCTCAGCGGTCAAAATCATTTCGTATAGAAAGAACACTGTAGGGTTATTCCATGTGAAATCAACCTACACAATTCTTGACCCTCCTATTTTAATGAAATTTGGCCAATTTACCTATGCAAAATTTTTTACTTGTAAGTGAAATATTTTTTAGAGTTTTTGCATAGTTATTATGTTAAAAAATTACACCAAAATTATGTTATTACTGCATGCAAATTTTTTTTAGTAATTAATTAAAATCGGAGGGGGTCGTGAATATTTTGGCCTTTTTTGGTTGATTTCATGTGGAATGACCCTGCATCTAAACCGTCATCTGGAACACTGCATCTAAATCATCACCTAGAACACTGCATCTAAGCCCTCATCTAGAACACTGCATCTAAGCCATCATCCAGAACACTGCATCTAAACCATCATTTAGAACACTGCATCTAAACTGTCATCTAAATCTTCAACTAGAACACTGCATCTAAGCCATCATCCAGAACACTGCATATAAACCATCATCTAGAACACTATCTAATCCAACATCATCTAGAACACTGCATCTAAATCGTCATTTTGATGCTTCAGCCATGACACGTAATGCTGTTAAGTAGTACTTCTTTTCAGAACCAAATGAAAACCATTTGTATGTGAATAAAACCTACAGGTGATATTTCTACATAAAATATTGGCCTTATACTCAGTGAGGCAGGTTTAGTTGATATATTGTGTAGAGAATTTGGCCCTAGATTCAGCGAGGCAGGTTTAGTTGATATGTTGTGTAGAGAATTTGGCCCTAGATTCAGCGAGGCAGGTTTAGTTGATATATTGTGTAGAGAATTTGGCCCTAGATTCAGCGAGGCAGGTTTAGTTGATATGTTGTGTAGAGAATTTGGCCCTAGATTCAGCGAGGCAGGTTTAGTTGATATGTTGTGTAGAGAATTTGGCCCTAGATTCAGCGAGGCAGCTTTAGTTGATATGTTGTGTAGAGAATTTGGCCCTAGATTCAGCGAGGCAGGTTTAGTTGTGGTGTTGTGCTTATATCCAACTGATGATTAGAGCACCACCTTAAACAGTATTAAGCCACTGACTACACACAGACACACAACCGAGGTATTGATCCAGCACGACACGGGCACTTTATACATGTAATGCCACGTCTGTTCATACAGCCACCGACTGTTTCATTTTAAAACCTGCTCAAGCATCCATCTAAAGTAGCATGCACAGACCCCATGGCATTGACGCAGTTTTCTACATTAATGTTATTTTGTCAGGCCCTAAAATATGAGGAGCACAGTCATGCTGACATAAAAAATGCGAACCCTTAGAATTTAGAATTGTAATTTATATTTATCACTCTCCATAATTTTTCCAATTTTGAGAGTTAGTTTATTAGTGCTGTATGTAAATCGATACGTAAAATGTTTCATGCTAATTGACATTTCTTGGAGAGCGTTGCCACACATGGGGAGCATTGCCACACATGGGGAGCATCGCCACACATGGGGAGCATCGCCACACATGGGGAGCATCGCTACATTGACCCCTTAATAGGTTTACCAGTGTTAATGGAGAACAAAATTCCACAGTTGGTTGATGTTCTAATCTCAGTTTTTTAGAAGGCCACAGGAGTTATTATTATGAGCTCATTTCTTGCCAGATGAATATTCTCTCTCTGGCTGTAAATTGCCCAGGAAACGTTCCATAGCCGAGTGGTAAGTTACGAGGATTCTTTGTCATGGCTGCATTAACAGTGCCATAATGAAATCAGCAGGTAAACTATTCACGTTTATTGATCAAAACAGTACTATCACTGCATAGAAATAAGTGCAGCAAACCACAGTGATGTCGTATCAGTTTGCGGGCCGGTTGTACCACGATTTTCTGTCTTCAGTGCTGTGATAGTCACGATTGAACAAACAAATGTAACACAAATAGTAATTTTTAAATGTTGTGTTGTATCAACAGTGATTTGCCAAGGTTTTCAAAAGAGCACAGCGCTGAGTATGAAAAAGGGCAAATTCGTGCGCGTGAAAATATTTTGAGGGCAAGGGGGCAGAATTGGGGGTAACCTATCACATGACATACATGAAAAATTTGTAATTGAACAGGTAAAAACGTTATTTTTCAGTACAGTAACACATTTTATTTAGACCGCATGGTCAGATTCAATGGGCGAGCCACCAGGTTCTGGCTGCTGCAGGAAGGCAACTTATGTAACTTATTCCAGTTAAAGTTTAGCATAACGTAACTTAATTTTTCATGGCATAGTTTTGTAGGAATAATATAATACTGGCGACATGTATAGCCAATGTTGGCTATACAAAAACTTAAACACGTATTATTAACCCTCAGAATAAACCCTACCTGGAAACACTGGCAACACGTTTGTTTCCTCCAATTTTCAATCATATCGTGAGAATCACTGTTAGTAGTCCTAGATTTCACACCGAATATATACTTTAACCCTTTTTATCCGGAATACGCACTGGTGCGTAGTTCACAGTATTCACCTGTTGTCATATTTATCTGTGGTTTTCCGTTTTATGCCGCTCACGTGACGTACCATGTGATAACCACGAGGCATGGCTAGCTTCCTATAATGGTGGCAGCCATGAACAGTTCATTTATCTAGTCATTTTAATAAAAAATTCAACACATATTCTTAAAGTTTACAAACGTATCTTTAGTGTGCATTTTAAAATGACCGATGCCGGACCAACCCAAAAATGCCTAGACAAATCACTGATCAAAGCTACAATTACTCTCTGTACAGTATGGTGTATTGTATCAAAGCATCTACTTCAATTAGAGACTGTGCGGTATGTTGTGTTGTGTCAAAGCATCTTCTTCAATTAGAGACAGTACGGTATGTTGTGTTTATCAAAGCATCTTCTTCAATTAGAGACTGTAAGGTATGTTGTGTTGTATCAAAGCATCTTCTTCAATTAGAGACAGTACGGTATGTTGTGTTTATCAAAGCATCTTCTTCAATTAGAGACTGTAAGGTATGTTGTGTTGTATCAAAGCATCTTCTTCAATTAGGGACTGTATTGTATGTTATCTTGTATCAAAACATCTACTTTCATTAGAGACTGTACGGTATGTTGATCTGTTTTATCAAGTACAACATGTGGTACTTAATCTAATGTGTGAATGTAGCTCTCCATGTAGTACAAGTTGTATTTGACAGTGATTTGTTGATATGTGCGAGGTAATTCATGTAGCACTTGACGCTACAACACGCAGGTTGATTTGTTGCTAAGTACAGCAAACAGGCACTCCATCTTGCTACACCCACACTTTATGACTTGTGTTGTGGAACAAAAATTATGACTGCAATTGTTTCCATCTTTGTAGCCATATGTTTTTTTATATTGCCATTTCCCCTACGAGTATTTCCCGTTTGGAATTTGCATATGATTGACACAGATGCTGCATCAGACTGATGTGTATCTTGCCTGCCACCTGGGGAGCAGAAAGTGTCGCAGTAAGTTGGTGCCAGCTTCCCGCAACAGATCCATGCACGGATAATTGTTCGGGGATTAGAGTTGACCTGGATTATTAATGCACTTATCAGTGTTTGTCCAGGGGAGGGTGTACAGTGTACACGCCATAGGAATTAGATCGTTTGTCAAAAATCATTGTCCAAATTCTGACCCTCGGGAGATGGGCTTCTGATGTGTGCGCAAAGGACAGAGTAATACAGTGTGTGCGTGCGTGCGTGCGTGCGCATGTGCGTGTGTCTTGTTGCACAAGATGGGGGATGCTAACCACTTTCCACTATCTCTGCTTCATGCTCCGCATTATACCAAAGCGATGTGATGTGTGCAAAAACGTGGTAAAAATGCTGCGCTGTGATTGGCTCGCCAATTGGCGCTGCATGGGTTGAGTTGCAAAAAGCACTCAGGCTTACAACTGCTTGTCACGTTGAGTTGCAGTTCGCACTCAGACTTATGAAGTGTTGGGCCCGATTAATTTTTTTAATCAGATAAAATTCCGTTGTAGGAGTCGTAGCCGACCAGAATCGAGTTGTCAAGAGTGCTCAGACTAGCAACTGGGGCACCGTAGTAGTCGGGGATCGGCGATATGGCCAACAGTAGTCTTTAGAATTCATAGTCTGAGGTGGGCATTAGGGCATCATACTGTTGGTCGAGGTGACCAAGGTTCGAATCCAACTGCTGGCATTTCGAAACTTGGGCAATTTTATTCACCCCACTTTGCCTGTGTCTTTCGGAAGAGACATTAAAAACCGCTGGTCCCTTCTACCTGGTGTCTGTGCCAGGGGAAGTAAAAGATCCCACACTGGGTAAATGTGTCACCTGCTGTGGACTCCATCGCTCACGAGCCAATGCAGAAGCGTCAATGCCGCAGCTCAGTCAGTTCTGCTAATTATCTCACAAGAGGATACAACTGAATGAAAACAGATTGTTTACAAATGCAACCATAATGTTACAGTAAATTGCATATATCCCATGATCTCTCTGGGTATGTGTATAAATAAACTGCTATATGCAAGAATACCTACATGCAGTTCAATACACACGTAATCAACCTAAATAGTTTGTCTGAATTCTCCCATTCTGTTCCTGAGTCCATACTTTAGGGCACCATGTCAGTCTTGGGCATGAAACGTATTCTTATTGATAGTCAATGGAGAATTGTTTCAAATTGTATAAATGAAATATTGACATTTATAAGGGGTAACATTAAATTGGACATAAACACATTCTTATTAATGGTCAATGTAGATTTGAAATTTTTTTTAGATGTATATATAATGTTTGGCCAAACTTTAATTAAAGTGAAATTGGAAAACCCACAAACTTCATGCTTGGCGCTTGTGTTTCACTGTTTATGTTATCGAACCTCCCCACTTTTGCGAAATATACATGACCGACAAGTTGAGTGGTTTGACAGTTAAATGTCAGCCTCGTACTGACTTCGCAAGTTATCATATCTAACTACCAACATCAATTCTTTCGACAATTTTGAGCAAAAGTACGCACTTTTTTATTAAACCGATTGCAGATATTATTTAAACTGTTCACACACTACATATCTGGACTTGAACGAACCGGGTTCACGATGGGCTGAATCAGTGAGCGAGGAGTTTGGTTACATTGATGTTTACAAGAATATAAATACAGCCAGCAATGTGTCGGATATTTTTTACGGCTTGCACCCTGCTTCTTCTTCTTTTCCTATGAACGACTGGGCTCCTTAGGAGCGTCGTAAGTCCTGCTTAACGCCTAGATGTGTTTACAGCAACTGACTTCTGGTTTTATCCGGACGAATTGACATCAGAATTGCCAGACGGTGTTCCTCCATTACCCTAGTTATTCCAAGCAAATTAAATTTGATCATCACCAGCCCAGTGCCAGTTAGCAATCTGTTCCCTGTCAGAACCGCACTAGTGCCGTCTACAGGTCTACAGCGTATGGTAATGTCAGAATCTGGTCAGTATTGTCTGCCATTTCCACCTCAAGGAGATTGTTGGTTGCGTCAACACTTTTGCTGCTATGGATTGAGATGATTCAATCCCAATCTGGTCTTTATATAAGAACACATCTCCGGCTCTCAATCAACGAGTCACAGACGGGTTAAAATGGAGTCCACCAGTGTTCTGGCTTGTGACCAGTGATAAATTTCCAGTGTGCACAAATCGGAGTTATTCATAAGGGTGCCTTTAAAAATCATAACATTGCTAATAATTATTGCACAAATGTGATTGAGGCATCATTTTGTTTCTAAGAGGACTCCTTATTGTAATAAACATGCTACTCTAAGTACTGACTACATGCAGCCAGGAGTGATTCGATGGACTATGTCCATGAATTGGCTGGCATTGCTGATCATACAGTCCCAAGCAGTGCATATCCATACTGCTGTGTTGGCTCTAGAAATGGGATTTTGTGAGTTGATTATAACTGATACCTCGTAAGCTGCCTATGTGATCATTCTTTTCAAACGCCAGTCTTGGCACAGATTTCCTAAGTACATATCCGCGGAGACAAACCAATCACAAAATAATATGTCCTCATCTCCTTTCCCAATGTAAGATAAGATTTTACGAGTAAGCAATCACAATGACATGGCGAAACGCTGTTTTGATAGTCATATTTCTTCTGATGCTAACATAAATCCATGTACAGTTGTAGTGCAACCTTTCTGTACGAAGCCCTGCGTGTATGTATCATTCATAACCATCTCTGGACATTTTCCAAGAAATGATACACCAACGGCTGCTCTCTGTCATCAGGAACAATGGCTGCGGGCATTGTTTGATTATACTGATGTTCCTGACGGAAGCTGCTGGCTGCAAGATACGTTGTCTAGACTGTCTGCTTCAACGATTCCTCATTGTTTGCACGATTTGCCGTTTCTCTGCATGCATTTGATCTTGTCTCTCTCCTGTCTGCCTTTGTTCAGATGCCTGTTTCGTTCAGGAAGCTATTTGCAGTGCGTTGGCTACGCAGGTAATCCCCAAGTCCCACACAAACTGTGTGTCAGAGGGTACGGTACGCGTGGCCGCTATTTTCTCTCATCAACTGCTGTTGTGTGTTGTTCCATTGAGATGATCCATCAAAGAGGATCTCGAAGGAGAACTGACATGCCACCATTCATCACGTTGGCCATGCGGCGGCACGTGCGTTGTGTGTCCGTGCATCGCATTTGGCAGCCACCGTTTGTCGCCGTGAGATTATAATCATGCGAAGCCGAATTGGAAATCTGACAGTCGACGTGGCCGGTGCTAATTATCATTGATCGCCGCCATCAAGGAAATGGGATTTTAGCTAATCCAAAAACATGTTATCGAGTTCTTTAATGGTGCTGGGCTTGTTGCGGATACCTATGCGTGTTGACGCCCGGGTGATAAATAGTGTAGGGCTGAACTCATCTGTTATTGAACATTTGGCATCTAGCAGTGCTTAGCTTGATATTGATGCTGGTAATGTCCATTGGAGAAGTTGATGAAATTAAACTGTACTTGTGCATCTCGCACACATAGATACCCATTGGACACAGTGCATGAATCTCCCTTCATGGAGTTATGAGTCCATGGAATGTAGGTATATAGATCTCCTGCCCACAGAGACTGTGTCGATCCACAAGGAAGATAACAGGGCTCTTGTATAAGTCCTGCTTATATCTAATTGAGTCTATGCAATTACTGTCTGTTTCTGCATATCTGATCTAGTCATGGGCAGTTCTCTCCTAAATTTGGCCCAAGAACATTACAGGTTGTGGTAGCGTGTCTGCCATTTATGCATTACAGAAGATTCAAATGTGAGGCGGCATCTAGGAAGGGTGACAAATTGCACTAAAATTATCATAGTATAACAGTCTAATTTGGTTAAAAAAAGGTGATTTATTTGTATAAAAGTAAAAAAATAGTATTAATGTTAAATTGTGCATTCGAAGACAACGAATTATTTTATTTTATTTTTCATTGACCATAATATTTGGTTGCTATATTGTATGTAATTTATTTGTACACAAAGTTCGACAACAAATGACCATTGTTACTATCTAGTTCTGATATATTGTACTATATTGAGAAAACTATTGTCTGTTGAACTATTAGCGTTCCAGATTCCTTGAAACAGTTTACTAATTATCAACTCAGTCATGAAATCATTCGTAAATAGTTTTGTCAACAGAATATAAAAAGAATATTTGACCGTGAAGATTACATTTTATTATATTTTGTGAAACATAATGTTTGGTAATTTTACAGATGGCATCCACTGGAGTACTGTTGCAATCATTTGTAGCAAGTTCAGGAAAAAATGTCTTTTAGCACCATTACTTAGCATGATTTAAGTTGTTAATTTAAACATACGTTTGATATTAAAAGCCTGAAGCGATTTGTTGGTCTGTTGTTAAATGATTGATTGCTAGAGCCGACCCCATGTGTACAGAACCTACAAACATGTTGCGATGTTTTGGAGTACGGAAGGAAATTGAAATGAACGATTAGTCTTTTGGGAAAAGTGAAAGCTCTGCATTATTCAAAGTTTGTTGTTTTTACAGATGCCAGTTTGCTTGTTTGGTGATGACTCGTGGCAAAATGGTTTCTCTGACGAAATCAGTAAAATTATGTCAGTACCAGGTGTTTCATGTTTATCCAAAAGAAGGGTTGATTAAACAAGTAGACAGAACTACAGGTCGTTTTGATAACCAATTGATGTGTGTACCAAGTGTCTTGAGACAGTGTAGCTGTAGCACTGTTGGGATCAGTTGTAATTGCCTAATCGATTACAATTATAGTGTAATATATGTTTTTAGAACACCGTAACTGAACTGAGTTTCTATGATGCATGTAAAACTAAGTGTGATTGACCGTTGTCATTTAACTCAACCTTGGCAGCAAATATGCATGAATTAACCTAAAACACTGTTTAAAAATGAGCAGTAATAATTAATGTAATCTTCTTTTATACAACAATGTATAGTTGAAGGACTGTAATTTTATATATAATAGTAATTGTGTTTTGTGTTGTGGTAATTTGTTTCGGCACCATTTGTGTCAAACTGTCTTCTTTTAAAAAATGCATCTGTAAATTTGTTTATACTGATGCAGAATTACCCGTTTTTCATTTCGTGGAATTTTGTCTGGTGGTTGAATGCCAAGTGCCGTAATGTGTGTAGCCTGTTGTCTTCGTATTGTGTAGAACACACTGGAAGTCAGACTAAATTCGTTCTCATTGATTTCTAATTATCAGTAGTCATTAAAGTGTGCTTACAGCAAATAAATTGTGTGTTCCACTGATGCAGTGTTGATTCAACTTGAAATCTGGCTGTGTTTACATCTACACACAGTTGTTTGTGGAAAATGAGAAATTTGTACACATTTCAGCCGTACATATATTGTATGTGTAAAACAGTAATCTCTTTGCATAGATGATTGGACCCCCCCACACACACAGTTCTAACACATAATTAAAATTTTAGAAAACTAATGTAACCCCACTAATTTAAATGTGTCGTTGATTTTCCTGTTATAACCAACATTAAAAGCCAGGCCTGGACATTAATATTGGCCCGCTGTCCCTTTTAAGGCCATTTGGCCAGTTCAGACCACACATTTTTGTATTTTACTGGCTATTCACTTTACCTTTACTGACACATAGTTCCACGACTGTAATGTCGACACTAGTAAGCAGTACTCATTCAGATCAATAGCAACAGCATAAAAGTTTCACTTATGTCATGACCACGCTGGCTGTGGCACTATCGGAGATGCCTCACAATTTCCGTAGCTGTTCTCGCGCAGATTTTAACTGTTGTTTAACTCGTTTGAAAATGTATTTAGCTGAGATTATTTTGGTTTAGTGCACTATTAAATATTGATATTATAGTTCATTAATATAATTTGCTGACTGGTGAAATGTGTCCAGAAAATGATGACTAGTTCCCAGCGTCTCGCTACGGATCATTTCTGCTCGCTACTGGGAAAAAATCTGGGTTGGCGAAACAATGAACGAAAACTAAAACAGGTTTATTTATGGTGACGCTTTTAATTAGTGTTTGAAAGAAACAGTGTTCGTTCAAGCAAATAACCCACTTGGCTCCACTCACTGAAGCAAACATGTTGCTTCCGTGAACATTAATTGGCGATGGGAGCGGGTCGGTGCCCACGCAATTGCAACAGCAGGCGAAGCACTTGGTCCAAAGTTTGCACTGGCAATGTAAATAAATACATCTTATAATGATTGGGGTAAACATTAGCTTTGCTATGTTTTTTCTTCTTACAGATACACAGGCAGATGTCATTCACATTGACTTTCTGTTGCTATGCAATGTTGTTGCAATTAATTAATTTTTGTCTACCGCCTTTGCGTGCCGTAGGCATAGAGCTTCCGCAATGGCCTTGTGTATCTGTAAGAAGAACAGTTATATGTTTTATATCGGAGAAAAAATCCAGGCCAGTAACTTTTATGGGGGCCAATAATTTCTCAAATCACTGGGTACAGAAGCTTAATGTCAAAGCCTTAGGCAAAGATTATTATGTAGTAATGTCCAGACAAGCTTGTTGGTACTTCTGTGTCAGATGAAATAGTGAAGACTATTCTGGAGTGGTATTGTCCATGTTCTTTTTGAATGTAGATCAAAAACGATAAGCCAATGGCTTCCTTGTCTACTTGCCATCTAGGCCTTTGCCTTGGATGGCAATCTTGTTAAATCTGGTTAAATAACAGTTTTACTTTCTTTTATTGTGTTTATTGTATTCACTCTAACTGGATTTTAGCACTTCTCCCTAAACTTTGTAATTTCTTCAGCGGCTGACCTCCTCCAACTATTTCTTGGTGTTCCTGGTCCTTTTCCCTTGAGGATTCCCTTCCAGGGTCTATCTCATGACATAGGTACTGTGTCTAGTTTCTTTCCGCAGGATGCGTCCTATCCATGTCCATTTCCTTGTTTCACTCTTGCCTGATGCTGTGTTGGTCGGTCCTCCGAGCCAGTTATGATCGTGTCATGTCATTTAGTTTTGAGGATGAATCTGAGACATTTGTTTATGAATGTTTTGCGTTTCTAAGTAATTATCTTGGTTACTCGCAGCTGTGATATAAAATACAATGTATTTTTGTATCCAGAATTGTTTTAATTGGGTGCAGTAAACCCTCAAAGCAAGAAATGGGGCGAAACGGTGGATACGCACCCAGCGCTGAAGATAGACGGATGTTGCATTGTCTTTTCTCACCGATTTGTTGGTCATGATTGTGACAGATAGAGCTCTGTAGTCAGACATAACTGGTTGGACTAGAGGCAGCGTGTGCTTGGGCTTCTGTAGCCCCGGTCTCCTCCAGTTCCCAAGCGGGACTAGAACATCTAATGAATGAATTAGCAAGAGCTGGAAGGTACAGTTGGTCACAGGGAACGATGTGGCTCAAAATGATTAAAGTGCTGATAATGTTGCGCATTAGTTGAAATCAGAAAATTGGTTCTTTGGTTGGTAATTACCTACGTATATAATTATGTATACATTAATTGTGGGTCATCTCAAAACATGTTTACATGTGGTTGTGTTAGATACAGTTGATGGGCATCTTTGTTTCCAGAAACCCTTTCTGTTCTCAAACAAGCTGGTGTTATGATAATACATTTCTGTCCTTGTTTACTGATATATAATATTCATATGACATAAAGTAAAATAATATAAGTAAATGTGTTCCTTTATGATATATCATATGATGGTTTTGTTTCTAGTATAAGCTGTGAAACAGATTAATAAATAATAATAAGCATTTTTTCACGTCACGATTCATGTACATTTACAGACGTTATGGTGAAATAAAATACGTGATGCTTGAACATGTTTGTTCACCATTCCGTCTGCTCTATGTCTGGTGATTGGTCAGTTGAAATCAACCACACCTCTACTAGAATAGTCTTGGAATCCTACTTTAAGCAGAGCAGTGTTGTGAACTTGTGGTACATCGCTGCCATTGATGCACAAGATGGGCTCAATTGATGATGACCTTGCTCGAAACAGATTAACACTCATTTGTGACCAATGTTACTCATATATTCATCATTTAGGCGTACATTTATTTGGAGACTGTTGATGTATAAATCACTGTCTTATACGATTGGCAGGTGTGAATAGCGTACAAGGCTTCACCTAGCAGTACACCTGTCCCTAGGTTGATTCAAGTCTGCAGTGCACAGATCAAAGGTTCATTGGCAGCCTTGCATTGGCCTTTGTAGCAGACATTCTGGGATTCCAACACAGCATGTTATCACCTATGTTATAATGAGTCACGCCTTACATGGCTGCACTGTTATTTGGTTATAAATATAATGTTGCATGTGTACATTTATCTGTATGTGTGACTATTGTGTATGCATATTTACACACATATACACAAATGTTACATGAAGAGTCAAAACAATGGACGTCCATTTAGATCTGCACCCCGTGGTTGGCTGGATACGAGTCTATTAATAAATAATAAATGAATGGAACAAATTATTTACTGATTAATATTCTCACTTCAGGAACATAGCAGAACAAGAGGACACAAAGTAATGGACATCGGAAAGTACTCATTCTCACACTGGACAATAAATTAATGGAATATATTACCTACAGATTGTGTAAATGCTAGCAGTGTGAATATGTAAACTTAATAAAAAAATTGCAAATATCTCATAAGGGCGGCTTACACATAGATGAATAATCGTGGTATGCTCTGTAAGCCAACAGCTTTATTGTCCACTTGCCATATTGGGTTTTTGCTTTGGAAGACAATTTATCAATTGTATTACATAACATCATCCATAAAACAAATGTTGTGTATCGGGGTACTACCTACAGAAAATAGAATATTTCCATTACATGAATTTTCATTTCCATGAATATTTCCACTACACAGTGGAAAACTTAAACTTGAGGTTATCTAGTTAGAATGAGGGCATAGAATTGAGAGAGGTTAAATATTCCATACTGTTGATGCCCTCTTCTTCTCTTGAAGTTTCCTGTCTTCCGTGTTTAAAAACAAAATTGATAGATTTCTCAGAAGGACGGGTTACACATAGATGAATAATCATTGGATTCTTGATGAGCCAATGTCCACTGAAATCCCAACCATCTCATGTCATTTATTTTTTGTCATCTTCAATGTGATATAATCTGTCATTTTCTGTCACCTGCCCTCTTTGGCTGGACATTCACCTCCTGCACCCAGTATTTGGCCATTGCCTGTCCAGTCGTGTTCATACATATTTCCTCTCTTCATCCAGCTGCTTTGAAAGCCGGTCATCTGGTCAACACGTGAGACAGCAAAAGGTCAGCCTTATTATAGGCCCTGGTTATTTTTGCTACTTACCTAACATATGGGTGGAAGCAGGATTGAGGGTCAGAAACGCAGGGTGTTAACATATTGTAACTTCTATCTTTATATCTTTCCCAATAATTTTGGATTAACATTGTATTGTCTGTTTTTAAATTGTGCCTATGCCTTTTTTATATATTACTGCATTGGCCTAATTTTATTAATTTTTTTAAATTTGCATTTTAATAAGTACATGTGTACTATTCAGCTTCTATAGCTGCCAGTCAAACTAAGCTTATTATAAAAATTGTATTCCTGCAGTTCTGGGATTTATATGTTACAGTGCCATTGAAGTGGGGATTTAGACAATCCTTCTTGATGAATATTTTATTTGTGAGGTGTATTTATTGTTTTCCTGGCCTAAATAACAACTGGTAGGATTTTATGGCATCATCCATTAGTATTTCATGATGGAGACCTGGATTCAGCAGCATCTTGGTGGTGTTTGGTAGTTTCCGTTCTCGTTGCCCACTCGTGGAACTAACTCTGTCTCTTGACACTGGAGGTTACCCTGCAGTACACCATTGTCGTGTCCGAGGGGATGTGAATTCCCATCCGCTTACAGGAACAAACTCAGATTTAACCACTGGCCCATTGGGTCTAAGCGGTGTGGGAAAAGATTAATTTAAAACTCGCTGTTCTACAGCAACACTGTACAACTTGGGACAGAAATAACAGTACTATTTCTTTGAAATCCTTCAGAGGCCTGTCTAGAGAACTGTCCATTTGTCTTCAGACCTGATTCAATACTCGTCAGTGACATTTCTAGAACCCTGGACAACATTACAATTACAGTTGTGCACTGTATAAAAGGGCACCTGGACAAGAAGGAAATGGTTAACGATTATTTTGTTATTTTAGCACAGCTGACTATGTCCCAGAGAAGTAATCTTGGGTTTAGAACAAACAGGTCTAGGTTGAGATCTCAAGTCATCTAAGCCTTCCTAAAAGTAAGGTCTGCATACTGGAGATTGGCAGAACAGAACTGTTTTGTTTTGTAGTTTATAAGTAATAATTGATTACCTGGTAGTTGATAAGCTATTTTTGCAATTTACTTTGTAAAGATTTTATAAAGACTACTTCTGTCCTGGTTCATATTTTATATTTTTATACTTGCATGTATTGATCAGTAAAGAAATGTTAAAAATAAAGACAAAACATATCCTTCATAGTAAACTTATAAACTGGGGGGAAAATGTCCACTTATTTATTTTAGTGGGGGAAACGTCCATGCGGAATATGTCCGGGGGAGTGTCCGGAAGGGGGGATGTCTGTGCCTCTTCCCTCCCACAGAAGCTTTCAGTGTCTTAGCAATCTAATAAACGTTAAATTCATCGAACAATGACCGCTGCTTCAAAATGTATTAAAAAATATGTGCTAAAATCTCCACTGGCAGGAAAGCTTTCAGTCTGTACATAATAATCTAATAACGCCAAATCTATTTTAGAACATCCGCTGCTTCTGAATGAATCAAAATATTCATGCTGTGTGGACAAAATTCCACTTGTTAAAACCCCACTGGCAGAAAGATGCTGGAGAATTAATTTGTGTGACAGTGAAAGTGGTTTGCCATTACTTAGAGCCAGACACTATTTATACTGCTACTCAGGGTGGCGAACAACATTCATCAGAGACATGTCATGACGCGGCGCTTTCAACGTAATAATGACATGTTAATAATCTCATAGTGTATGTTGACACAACATGACATTAATTGCTATGTTGTGTCATTGTCATTTCTTGTCACTGGAACAGATTACTTGTGTGTGGAATGGAGCTACGTAGTGGCATTATAAAACTTTTATAGAAGACTCCATTGAGAGTTCATCATTCGTTGGTTAACTGATGCAGAGCTAGTCGGGGTTTCGTATCATTAAAATGCCAAAATTCTCTGAATGAAGTCTCAAAGTAAAACTAAATTAACAGTTATATTTTGTGCTGTAACCTTTGTTGTAATATATTTATTGTTGTGATATATTTATCATCAGAAATTGTGTAAAATGTGAATTTGTCGGACCAATGAATAATCTGGTGAGAAACGTTATATTTCACCTTCAAAGTTGGAGATTTATTTGTCTGCCTTTAATTTAGTAAAGTGGTCTATACGTGTATATATATATATATATATATATATATATATATATATATATATATATATATATATATTTGTTTATATATATATTTGCAATTATTTAAAATAAACTATTTTACAACATAAATATATATATATATATATTTTTATATATATATATATATATATATATATATATATATATATATATATATATATATATATATATATATATATATATATAAAATATATATATGTTATTTATGTTGTAAAAATAGTTTATTTTAAATAATTGGCAATCTCTTTAAACAAAATGAAAAGGTAAAAGATGACAATAGTAACATGCTTTGTGTGGATATTATCTTTAAATTATAAGTATTAATAAGTATCTTTAAACAAGCGAGATGTTATAACTACTAATAAGTATCTTTAAACAAGCGAGATGTTATAAATACTAATAAATATTATCTTTAAACAAGCGAGATGTTATAAATACTAATAAATATTATCTTTCAACAACCGAAATGTTATAAATACTAATAAATATTATCTTTAAACAACCGAGTTGTTATAAATACTAATAAATATTATCTTTAAACAACCGAGATGTTATAAATTCTAAGTGTCACAAGGTCAGTAAAACAATCATTCAGTTATCCAATGAAAATTGTTGTTCAATCTCTTTAAAAACAAGTTAAACATGTTCCAAGTGTACACTTGTGTACATTGATACAAATTGATACATGTTCCTAATGTATACTTGTGTAAACTGATACAAATTGATATATGTTCCAAGTGTACACTTGTGTAAATTGATACAAATTGATAAATGTTCCAAGTGTACACTTGTGTAAATTGATACAAATTGAGACATGTATCACAATCCTTTACCATGAGATATGGTTGTATGTATAGCAAAACGATGTTGACCAATCATTAGGTCTAGATTATTGCCCGAGAACAATACAATTGTTGGGAAACACATGAATATATTTATCACTGTAATAGCACAGTGAGATGTATGAAAGAACTCATACATGATAGATGGATTCGCCATGAGGTCTGGCTGCGAAATTATCGTTGATCTACAGTTTGTATCAGGCGAGATGTTACAGTTCTGTAGGTAACAGTAGGTGGGTAGGTAGTAGATAGGTAGGTAGTAGATAGGTAGGTAATAGGTAGGTAGTGGGTAGGTAGTAGGTAGGTAGGAAGGTAGTAGGTAGGAAGGTAGTAGGTAGGTAGGAAGTAGGTAGGTAGGTGACTCTCTTTAACTATGTTTGTGTCAGCGCCTTTGAACAGGGTCACCTGGATCCATGGCGCTCTAAAAGTGCTCTAATTATTATTATTATATTATTATTAAGTGTAAATAGAATTAAGTTTGTGTCTGGCCAAATGTAACAGTTCTGTAGGTAACAAACTTCAGTGAACTGTAAATAGAATTAAGTTTGTGTCAGGCCAAATGTAACAGCGTTCATAAAATAAGATACTAAAAAAATACATAATTACAGCGGTTTCTAAAACACAATAATAATATACCTAATTGTGGTCGTCGCATCACAGATAAAATAGCATCATAGTGGAATGTAGTAAATAACAACATATAAACACTGCTAAAGAACACGCACACACATGCATTCGCGCACACACATACACATACGACGTTATAATAAATATCAGCAGTATAGCTACAAGCCCAGAAGACTGGTACAGAAGCAGCGGTAGAGAGAAGTGTCGTTTAACAGTCGAACAGACGTAGGAATTAGCAATAGCCGTCTTCTATTTGTTTTGCATGTAACAGTTCTAAACCATCTTGACGACGGCAGAAGGACGTATTCCTCATGCAAAATATGCGTGCTGTCAGCCAGAATGCGAGCGGCTTTCCTCAATACCTGCTTTTTATATAGAACAGTAAGAGTGGATTATTTCGTACCAGTCACTTTGCTGCTGATGTTTAGTAGGTAACAGACTTGAGTGAAGTGTAAATAGAATTAAATTTGTGTCAGGCCAAATGTAACAGTTCTGTAGGTAACAGACTTGAGTGAAGTGTAAATAGAATTAAGTTTGTATCAGGCCAAACGCAACAGTTCGGTAGGTAACAGACTTGAGTGAAATGTTAATAGAATTAAGTTTGTGTCAGGCCAAATGTAACAGTTCTGTGTGTAACAGACTTGAGTGAAGTGTAAATAGAATTAAGCGTGGCTTGTGTCGGGAACGAAGAAGATCTGGGTTAAATTCATGCGTTGTATTTATGCAGCATTTCTGTATGTATTCAGTTGTATTCACTGGGTTGTTTGCACTAGTTACTGAAATATCATGTAGCAGACGGATAAACAGTGCAGCAGTGACGCATTGTTTAATGTATGTTTATTTAGCAGGTGTCACTGTTAGTGAAGGTGTTAAAACATCCTATGACAGTTGCTGTGATATTTCAATGTGTATTTGTTTCATTAAAATGATTTTGTTCTTTAACCCACTAGAGCCCGCAACGAAGTCCTGGAACGGCCGCTGCCGGCCGCATACAGGAACCACTATTAAAAAAAATCCTGGCAGTTAACTACTGAACTAAATGCTACCAAATTTTGCTACACCCTAGCGGATACATTTTGCAACAACATCAGTACGTTACGGTTTTGTTAACGCCATCTCGAAAATTTTTATTTCTATCTATGACAAAATATGGTATAACCTGAAAAATAACTGTCAGAATTTGAAAAAAATTTCAGTGGTGCAAAGCCAACACATTTAGCTACAGTTGCTTCGTTGGGTTACACAGGATTATAGCATGAGATCATTGTCAAATCTCAGTCGCTACTTTCAAAGTTTTAACAAATTTACTATTTTGTCTTTGCAAATTGTGATCAAATATCAACATTTATTAATATATCCTATTTCTATGTATATAGGCATGTGGAGAAATTACTACTCTTCAAAATAAACACAACTTGTAATTGTCAATATTGAATAGTTTTTTCCACATATTTCTGAACACAAGAAGGTAAAATCGCTCGAAATTTGCTAGAAATCCTGGGAACAGGGGAACATGTTTTTATAAACTGCTGGGGCCTAATGGGTTAAAAATCTAAACTAAGATGTTTGTAAGTTTGTTCATTAACAAAGATACTTGTTACTTTGATCATAGACTGACTGTTCTACATTGGTTCTTGACCAGAGTGGTTATTTGTTCATGAACATAGTAGCTATTTGTTCATGACCATAGTGTTTGCTTTAGAGAGCATGCTTGTGACATCTTGTGTCATTGTTATATCTTAATGTACATTTGTATGCAAACTTGTTGTATGTGCATGGTACATTTTTATATTGAAAAAAAATCAATCAAAATATACATCACACAGTCTTGTTTATGATACAAATCCCCAATGTTATGCCTATCTACTAGAGATAATCCTCCAGTAGCCACCAATTGTCTTACTAACTCGGTCCATTTAGATCAACTGGATACTGTCACAGCCCGTTTATATGGTCAGCCCACACACTCATGTGAAAAAGTGCCAAGCACGAATGCTGCAGACATGCGTGCTGCAGACATGCACACGCATGCACACATCTCACATGTTTACCTCAACACAGACGGAAGGCTAAATTAATTTGTTATTAATGATGCATGTCAGTTTTACAAGCGAGTCATCGTTAATCCCAAGGTGAAGGTCGTGATCCCTCAGAATTATTCTGGGTAAAAATCATTGTTTAAATCTTGACCCTAGGGTCACTTGGGAGGTGCATAGGGTGGGTCGATGTTGCTGGGTTACCCTACAGAATAGCTGTCTACATTACCATAAGTTTGGGTGGACCCTCTGTGTCTAAATCAGAACTCTCAGACCAGCAATTAACATGGGGCATGATATCTACACTGTAGACAGATACTAACTCTCAAGTGCTGTGAGTTTTTTACAGTGTCCATATGGGGCCTTGAAAGTCTCGAAAAGCCTTGAATTTTATTTTTGTCAGTTTAATTATAATTGCAGAGAAGCAGCCATTGGTGGGTGCTAAGTCTGCAGGCCTATGTCACTCTTGGCAGTGTAAAAAATATATTGTATGCTCATGGGAAAACGCATCAATAATATAAAGTGACAAAACAACAACTCTGATATCGTTGTTCTTTGGGAATTCCGTAATTATTCTGCCAATATCAGAAATCATTTGTTTTGTGCGATTGTGTACCATAATTTAAATTAAGAAACGGAGCCTTGATTTATTATCTCAGTAGCCTTACAAAGTCTTGAAATGGCCTTGAATTTGATCCTGTCTTTATTTGGCAGACAGTTAATGTTCAATGCCTCCTCCCCCTCGAATCACGTCATGTGGCACATGGTCTTGCAATATGTGACACATCTCGTCACTGAATAAATCCTTACTAATGGGGACAGCGTCCTACTGTGACATAATAATTGAGCTGTCCGCCTCCAAGCAGATAATTATGACTGTTGAAACTAGTCTAACAATTATACATCAACAAAGTTTTGCTTTACGCGTGCATTTCACACCACGCTGAACTCCCACATTACCATAATGAAATGGCAATGTTCTGGAACACGTGGTCACTTCGGTGCATCAACAGTGTCGAGGTATTAATATCCCTCGTAAAATAACTGCAAAATAAATCATCTTCTGATGAGCACGGCAGAGTGTGATGACGCAGTCTCCTCATCAGGTTTAACAGGCTGTGAAAATGACTACATAACAGGTACAAGAATTTACTGGCAACATGTGTTTCCGTGGCAGTTAAAGCATATAATTATCTCTGCCGGTGGGGGGTTTGTTATCTAGCTTATAAACTCCACTGGTAAACAACCTGCAGCATACTTGCCATAAATTATCTCTGCCGGTGGGGGGTTTGTTATCTAGCTTATAAACTCCACTGGTAAACAACCTGCAACATACTTGCCATAAATCGACCTTAAGTGCTATAATTTGACTAAAAATAAATATGTCATAGGTCATGACTCAATAATGGTTATCAGTTATACATTTTATAGGGTAGGGTTATCCAAACACGTACTATTCTGCCCCCCCTTAACTCAACTGACATATGAACAACATTAAATGAATGGAACAAATTATCTATTGATTGCATAAATGCTGAGTCACCCACCCACCCACTCCAGTTGGATCATAAGGTGCTATGAATAAATAGCGGTATGAATGCTTAAAAATTAAATTGACAGGTATCTCATAATGGTGGTGTATACACACATGTAAACTGTTGTACTCTTGATAAGCCAGCTTCCTTGAACAAACCGACTGCCACAAACTGACCACCTCCATGCCGTCATAACTAGGGATATATGTCTAGATGGTTGAGCAACACTTGGCACATGTCGATATGGTTAACCACTCAGCATATATGTCAACATGGTTGACCACTCGGGATGTATGTCAATATGGTTGACCAATAGGGACATATGTCCATATGGCTGACCATCCGGGACGTATGTCAATATGGTTGATTACTCAGGACATATGTCCATATGGTTGACCACTTGGAATGTATGTCCACATGGCCTGGCCATGCAATTACATACAAATGCAATAAGAGCAAGTACAACAAATGCAATTACGCCCTTAATGAATCCAACATCAGCCATTCCTCCGAGCAGTGCGCTTTCCCATTTTCACTTGGATTCGGGATTACGTGGCCAGTTAAGTCTGCGATCCACTCAGTCTGATCACGGAAACCTGTTATAGAATTCACTCGACACAGACAAATGCACGATGGCTGTCGTGGACAAATCCACCCCGACTTCACCGGTTCTTAATTTTCCGTACAACGGCCAACTTACGCCTGCAGTCCATGAGAAATTACTTGGTCATTAATGGAAATTACTCGGTTATTAATGGAAATTACTCACCTCTGTGGCATACAGTGGCATAAATGCTTCAAAATCAAATTTCATCATAGCCGTCCATTTGACATCTTCAACAAACCACTGAAGTGCTCTCAATGGGTGTGTCTAAACAATTATTTGACAAGTATTTTCAGAGGTATTTTTAATATGTTTGTTAACAATTATAGACCATGTTTTTCATTTATGATATGCCATGAAATGCCACAAATAATCTTTGATCTGGCGGTGCATTAAATTTAATAAATATATAATAAGTATAATATTATCCATGCTACATATTGGTATCATCAAAATTAATTTGACTATGTTATTGCAGAAAATGATGGCCAATTCTATAAAAATGCTTAAATGCCTGGAAAACATGCAGCAATCGTGTAATGTGCTAGCCGTCTACGGACGCTGTTGCTGTGTCTGATTTTTTGGAGAACAACTTATTGACAAGATTTTGTCGGTCAGTAGTAAACTCTTATTCACAGACTCACCACCAGGGGAGAATTAATTGTCTTTCACACAGACACATCAAAACTGAACTATGAGAGTATCATAATTTTGTTATCTCATGCCTACAAACTGGCTATTTCTATTAACCCTAGGAGTGATAAAATTTCTACGGTGTATACAAATCAGGGTTATTCATAAGGGTGCTTTTAAAAAAACATAACATTGCTAATGATTATCACACAAATGTGATTGAGGTATCTTTTTGTTGCTAAAAAGACCTCATTATAATAAAATTATAAAAACTACACCACATAATCTTATTATGTGGATATTACTTTTGAATTTCATAAAAAAAAGAAGAAAACACCTTACAACTAGATAATTACTGAGTGGCTGTTTGCCCCTATGTCCAATTGGGAAAATGTAGCCATAAATATTAGCTACAAAATAAAACAAAAATTAATCAAATATGTTGAGAACTTTTATTTTTATTATTTATGAAGCCAGCAGAAATCGTTATGGCAACTTGCTGATATTTATCTCAAAAAAGCCCACTATATCGTTCTAACTGTCTGAACTAGTATAATAATGTGATTCACTAATGCTGTCATTCAGTATTGATGCGGAAACTTGAAATAATCCGGCCTAAAGTGAACTAACACAGAACGTATTGAGAAAACAAAATGGCGGATTAGTAAATAAAAAGCTCAGACAGCCCAGACAGCACGTGTTTGTTCATTCGCTGCATGTAGCCCACTTGCTCATTCACATGTATTTGTATAGGCCAATCATAGAGCTTTCCAAAGGTATAACGTGTTACATATTTAATACTGTGAATGGAAACGTAAATTCTGCAGAGCGTAATAAAAGCAGCCAAATATGGGCACCAACTATGTGACGTGTTTTGTAAGCTAGATCGTCATTAGCTATCATCGACTATGCTCATGAATAAATATGAATCAGAACGAATATGGCACCGTTGTGTGGGCATCACACGCACACGCACACGCACACGCACACGCACACACACACACACACACACCATGGCTGCTGTGGGTGGTCGAGAGACCTGCGTAACAAATCATTTGGCTTCCAGTCAGGAAAAGATAAGCATTTCCTTCATCATCACCATTCCGCATGGGTTTTAGCCATAAACACTCTCGTTTTTGTTGCAGCCTGAGATGCAATACTCAGGCTGCAACAAAAACCGCTGGTTGTAGGATGTTTTTACGCAGCCGCTAATTCACCGCCCATCCTATATTCAGATTAGAGTTTGTGAGTCCACGACAGGTTGCACATTTTCTGTGTGGAATCTTTCACCTCCCCTGGCATAGACACCAGGTAGAAGCGACCAACGGCTTTTAGTGTCTCTTCTGATTGTTATCGTTCACTTTTCCTCTTAACATGGAAACTTGTTCCTTCTGGAACCTTGGCTAATCAACAAAAAAAAAACACCGATTTGAAACACATGCCATTGTTATAAATGTCATTCCACTAAAAACAGAAATAACCAAAGGTTTTCCTTCCAAAAGGCCATGCTGAAGTTTTACGCCAATCAAAAATTAAACACCTGGATGTAGAGCGCAACCTTGGAGAGATCTTAAGAGAGAATGACTGGATGTTTTGTCAGAGCATATAAACAGGCTGTGACAGTATCCAGTTGATCTAAATGGACCGAGTTAGTAAGACAATTGGTGGCTGTTGGAGGATTATCTCTAGTAGATAGGCATAACATTGGGGATTTGTATCATAAACAAGGCTGTGTGATGTATATTTTGATTGAATGATTGGTAGATTGGTTTTTTCAGTATAAAAATATACCATGCACATGCAACAAGTTTGCATACAAATGTACATTAAGATATAAGAGTGGCACAAGAATATGCAAGCATTTTTTTCCATTGTGGTCCACAAACATGACACAGATATACATAGATTATGACAAGACTATCAGAGACTAAAACAGTACTACTAATAACTAAACTAAAGTGCTACACATTAATAATAGTGACATTTATGAAGTAGCTTACTTCCTGATCATTAAGGTATATTAAGATCATATTCTCTGTAAGGTGTGAACTATATTGGATGTGGCACTATGCAAAATAAATATTATTATTATTATATCGCAGTATGTGGGTAGAAATTTGTAAACCTGATTATCCAGAAACATAACGGGGCTGGTGCTTCATTGGAATGGGAAGCTCGGATAATTGACTCACAAATCACACAAACATTTCTGACTGAAGGAACAGACACCCAAGCAACTTCCCTTGAAGTTTGGTGATGGGAGGGAACATACTGAACCTTGGTCTCCCTCTTGGGATAGACGGACACCAGTCTAAACACTGCCAGGAGCCTAGCGGAGCTGTGGGGTGAATGTTCCCTGGGAGTTGGATAGAGTCAGTCAGCTGGTATATTTGGACTGGTGCGTGAAAAATTACCAAGCCAGCTGCAGACAAACGGCGTGCCTCAACTTTCCTGAAGATCTATGTGGACCGGGAGCTCTGCTGATTTGTTTTGCCGACTATTGTTTGTATCGCTAGTTCAGTGTACCGTGACCATTGTCACGCATCAATAGTTCAATGTATTGTTAAACCCAGAACTGATTTGTGTGCTTTTGTTGTTTGTTATATGCATAACTACTATATGTAATAATAATAAAAGTATTTCTATAGCGCCCGATCAATCAAGATTGCTCTCATAACTCTAACTTATTAAAATATTACGAATAATATTGAAAAGAAATATATTAATTATATATAAAAAAAAATTATAATAATAAGTTTAAATAAATATATAAGTTTTGTTAAATGACATTGATGGTTGTTCATTGTCGATTCCATCATTGATTCAGAGGCGTCTAAGATCTCTATTGATCAATGAATAACTGGTTCTTCTGCAACTATCCAGTAATAGAAGTTCTGAAAACACAGTTGACGAAATTAATAGTTTGGCCATTTATTGTACAGGGTCAGTACTGCGTGGTGTTAGTTGGCTCATGAGTGGTTGTGATATTTTTGCTTTTACAGATCCACTAAAAATCAACCCCTGCTATTGGCCTTGCACAGATAATATAGGTGCTTATTTATATTTCAACATTAATCATTTTAGGACCTCATGTTTGTTTTATGGTTTATGAAAGCCATTCAATGTATAAATAGGAAAATAACAAAATTACGTCGCGTTGATTTTGTGAATATTATGCATGAACTGTTCCGTAGATGAATGTCAATGGTGAGGCATCTGATTGCTATAGTTAGCTGACTGTAGGAGGATTTTCTACTCTTGTTTCGTGGTACTGCTGTTGAGAGTACCTGATAACTCGATGTTTTTACTCAAAGGGCCCTCTGTGCAGCTCAGCAGACAGACTGCATCTTTTAGGTGTACTCATTGATGCCCAATCTTGACATTTCTGAAAGTAGTTTGTACCTGCCTGATCCCTGAACTTTAAGTTAAATTATTATTAAGTTGTGCTTGGTAGCCCAATGGGTAGCCCAGTTGCCATTCATTACATGAACTCTGGTAGCCCAATGGGTAGCTCTCCCTGGTTATGCAGTGAACTATGGTAGCCCAGTTGCCATTCATGTCATGAACTGTGGTAACCCAATGGTTAGCCCAGTTGTCATTCATACCATGAACTGTGGTAGTCCAATGAGTAGCCCAGTTGCCATTTATGCCATGAACTGTGGTAGCCCAATGGGTAGCCCAGTTGCCGTTCATGCCATGAACTGTGGTAGCCCAATGGGTAGCCCAGTTGCCGTTCATGCCATGAACTGTGGTAGCCCAATGGGTAGCCCAGTCATGTTTCATGCCATGAACTGTGGTAGCCCAATGGGTAGCCCAGTCACGTTTCATGCCATGAACTGTGGTAGCCCCATGGGTAACTCAGTTGCCGTTCATGCAATGAACTGTGCTAGCCCAATGGGTAGCACAGTTGCAGTTCATGCCATGAACTGTGGTAGCCCAATGGATAGCCCAGTCACCTTTCATGCCATGAACTGTGGTAGCCCAATGGCTAGCCCAGTCATGTTTCATGCCATGAACTGTGGTAGCCCAGTCAACTTTCATGCCATGAACTGTGTTAGCCCAGTGGGTAGCCCAGTCACATTTCATGTCATGGACTGTGGTAGCCCAGTGGGTAGCCCAGTCACCTTTCATGCCATGAGCTGTAGTAGCCCAGTGGGTAGCCCAGTCACCTTTCATGCCATGAACTGTAGTAGCCCAGTGGTTAGTATACTTGCCTTTCATGCCATGAACTGTGGTAGCCCAATAGGTAGCCCATGTACCTTTCATGCCTTGAACTGTGGTAGCCCAGTGAGTAGCCCAATAGTCTTTCATGCCATGAACTGTGGTAGCCTAATAGGTAGCCCAGTTACCTTTCATGCCATTGCTACAAGAGTTATTTCCTGTGCTAGCCAAGAAGTATACATGAAGGACAATTTTACATCAATCATTTTGACAGTAGGTAAAAAACGCACATTGCCAAAATATCCAGAGTGCATTTTCTTAGCCAGAGAAACGACTATATGGTGGATGAGATGCCAGAGAGATTAGATTATTGAGGAAGTCCTTGTTAACCTTAGCTAGGGAACTGCCTGGTGCAATGTTGTACATGAGTCACAGGAGTATGATGGGGTATTGCCATCGTGTTCACAATACATGTACATCACAACACAGGGGTTGTATCACGACACAGGAGGCTGTATCACAACATAGGGGGCTGTATCATGACATGGGGGGCTGTATCACGACACAGTGGGCTATATCACCACATAGGGGGCTGTAACATGACACGGGGTTGTAACACGACACGTATCATAAATAATATAACTAAATTGTTTTCATCTGTAGAAGTAATTTATTTTTGTTTTATTTTAAACAGTAAACATGGGTTGAAAATTAAGAAAATACATTTGAACAATGTTATTGAACTAGGCCATATTAACGCCGCCCCTTAACAAAGAAGGATGCAATTTTAGTTGTTATTTCTTTTGATCTTGGTGATTGATTTTATACCTTCTGCCAGTACACATCGTGGTAGATAATATTGTTGCTGGAATCGTTTGTAGACGCAGCTGTTGAAACCGAGCGGGTCACATTCCACAAAAAGTACTTCCGCTCTGTTGCATTCCTCTCTCTTTATCCCTGACGTCCGGGGTGGGGCTGGCATCGGTACCGGTCTTCGATTTTTGTGCGTGGTATTTGAAGTAAATCTTCTGACAGTGGACAGTGGTCCAGATGCCATGACTTATTGATTGTTGCACTTGGTGAGAACACAACACGCGTGCTTGTGCATGCGTGCGTGTGTGCACGCCATGCATGGCTATGTCAAGTGCATTCTCTTGTTCAACCTCCCTGTGAACCAGCGTTGTATGCAGTAGACAGGCGATGGAAGGTGTTACCACTTACCAGGATAACTCTGACATACATTATTATCAGGGCCATGCAATAGTTGGTACATTTGTTTGATAGATTGCGAATGGCACTGTGCTGACCCCTGGGGACATGTGGCTGTGGTCCGTCAGTCTGTATCTCTGGCAATAAGTCCTCAGCAATTGTTACTAAATCTGCCTCTTGGGTCATAAGTCCTGTCAGCGAATGTCGCTAAATCTGTCACACTGGTTAAGTCCTGTCAGCAGTGGTCACTAAATCTATCTCCCTCATGGTCTCAATATAGGACAAGGTGGGTTTGGAAGAGAATGGGGCTCAGCTTGGTGCTGTGAGGTACTAGAGCTTGAAAGTCAGTCATTAGAGCTTGGAAGTCAGAGGTACTACAGCTTGAAATCAGTCATTATTAGAGTCTAGACGTCAGAGGTACTATAGCTTGAAAGTCAGTCATTAGAGCTTGGAAGTCAGAGGTACTAGAGCTTGAAAGTTAGAGTCATTAGAACCTGGAAGTCAGAGGTACTAGAGCTTGGTAGTCAGTCATTAGAGTCTAGACCTTATAGTCATTAGAGCCTGGAAGTCAGAAGTGGTAGAGCTTAGAATATAAAATGACTGGGGTTTGGAAGTTTTAGGCATTATATCTTGGAAGACAGAAGGAAGTTATTAGTGATACTAACAAATAGGTATTGTGGAGCGTGGTAGCTGTAGCTCGGGGAGGGTTAGAACTGTCAGTCAGGAGGATCAGGGTTCTAGTCAACCGTGCTATTGTTTGGAAGCTTAGGCAACATCACTTTGCCCGTGTCTTTCAGAAGAGACACTAAAAGCTGTTGGTCCCTTCTACCTGGTGTCTGTCCCAGGGGAAGTAAAAGATCCCACATAGGGGTAAATATGTAACTTGTTGTTGACACACTCTAATCTAATAGGATGGACGCTACATTAGCAGCACTCTAATCTAATAGGATGGGTGCTACATTAGCAGCACTCTAATCTGATAGGATGGGCACTACATTAGCAGCATTCTAATCTAATAGGATGGGTGCTACATTAGCAGCACTCTAATCTAATAGGGTGGACGCTACATTAGCAGCACTCTAATCTAATAGGATGGACGCTACATTAGCAACACTCTAATCTAATAGGATGGGCGCTACATTAGCAGCACTCTAATCTAATAGGACGGGTGCTACATTAGCAGCACTCTAATAGGATGGGTACTACATTAGCAGCACTCTAATAGGATGGGTGCTACATTAGCAGCACTCTAATCTAATAGGACGGGCGCTACATTAGCAGCACTCTAATAGGATGGGCACTACATTAGCAGCACTCTAATCTAATAGGATGGGTGCTACATTAGCAGCACTCTAATCTAATAGGACGGGTGCTACATTAGCAGCACTCTAATAGGATGGGCACTACATTAGCAGCACTCTAATAGGATGGGCGCTACATTAGCAGCACTCTAATCTAATAGGACGGGCGCTACATTAGCAGCACTCTAATAGGACGAGTGCTACATTAGCAGCACTCTAATAGGACGAGTGCTACATTAGCAGCACTCTAATAGGACGGGCGCTACATTAGCAGCACTCTAATAGGATGGGCACTACATTAGCAGCTGCGTAAAACATCCTACAACCACCGTTGGTGCGGAGAGTCTCGGTCGTCTAGTACATCCAACAAAAACGAGATTGCGTATGAGTAAACTCGTGTGTATTATAATTCGGCACTAAAAATATGCTGAAATTATGATGGAAGTGCTACACTTTGGGTCTCGGGGGGTCTTAGTGCTAATAGCTCATGTAAAGGGTACTTTGATGTAAGTGCTTGAACTTGGAATACAGAGGTGCTAGATGTTACAGCTGATTGTATTACAGACAGGCACTGTGGGCTGGCAGAACAGCCTAGATCTTCTTGGAAGACAAGTGGCATAACAAATGCCTTGTTCTACCACTGATGATGGGTCTGAAGTCTCTATGAAACCTGGTC
Source organism: Lamellibrachia satsuma (assembly GCA_033239005.1). Taxonomy (NCBI): domain Eukaryota; kingdom Metazoa; phylum Annelida; class Polychaeta; order Sabellida; family Siboglinidae; genus Lamellibrachia; species Lamellibrachia satsuma. The sequence continues at coordinate 4,548,836 of BSQZ01000004.1, forward strand.
ATCTTCTGTTCAGTCACAGAAAGGATTTGCGTGTAAAAGAGTAACGTTTTGTAAACTAGTGTTTATTTAGTTAATATCGTCTGCCTTGTTATCGTCTGGATAGAATGTCGTCTTTTTTCAAACATGACGTCAGTTTTCTAGCTTGGCCCGGTCAGAAGGCACTTGCAGGTAAACAGTTTCGAATGAAACTGTTTCAGTGAGTTTCTTTAAAGTGAAACAAAAGTAATGTTTTTGGTGCTGTGCAATAATAATAAAAACTAATCATGTGCAACTAAGATCTGTCATTGTCATACCAGTGGTTTACTCAGAATGTGTTTTAAAAGTGGGAGACTGGCCGTTTCTCCAGTTAACCGAGGGCTGACATGTTAATCAGTGCAACAGACAAGCGCATGTGCAATTCTATAAAATTTGGTGCTCTAGATTACCTTGTGATGTATAAAAAGCTGCCGGTGTACACAGAACCAATGCGAAGTCTCAAACAAATGGGCTTTTATGTCAGAAATAGGACTGGTTCAGTAAACATAGGCCAAAATGTGTAACATAAGTTAAGTTTGTAAGCAGACAGCATGACTAATTGACCATATCATATTGACAAGTATAAGAATAGGTGCGTACAAATATATTTTCATTTGGCAAGCGAATATTGCCAGAATACCACACTCGTGGTGTAGGGCTATCTAACAGTATAGCGTGGCCCATGAAATTAAGATGTTGTGTGATCAACAAGGTTTTCCTAGTAAACCACTTGCGTGATTTTCTTAATTGTAGCAGCAAATGATCATGTTTTAGTAACTCTTATAGGTGTACGAGCCCAAACCCATTACTTTTGTTTCACTTTAAATTACATGTCATATATAAGCATTATGTATTCACGGACACCGATCTGTGAGTACTCCTTGACCATTGGTGGTGACCAGTTGTTCGCATAGACGCACATAGTGGCCATGAATAAGGTATGGCATGCATATGTTGACCTACAAAATCTGGTTTGGGACAATTGTTAAGAATGCTTACAATAGTCATGTTAAGTTTTAACCACAATTATTATGCAGTGCTTGCATACAACCAAGCTTGACTATGGGTACCTAATTAATTATTGCATACTGGTACGTATTTATTATGGTGCTATGCTAAGTGCTATCAAGATGAAGTTATTCGGAATGTCTCACAGCACTTGTATGTGATGTGAGCAGTACTTATTCGCATCACTAGTGGAGTTATATATATATATACATTTTTATGTGTGTTTTTTTCAAAATATCATATTTATAATTGTATTTGGGTTTGATGTTCATATTTGGTGTATTTGGCCTGCTTGAACATGCATATTTTATGATTTTAAATATTAGTGAATGCATATCTACATAACCTAACCCAATTCTACACCATTTAGTGCAATCGTTTCTGTACGTTGTACACCAAAGATACAGACTACGCTTCTGATAAAATATTTGGCCTTTCTTATATTGCATATAACCCTGTGTATTTGAAATTTTAATATGGCATATTTGTATTTAATCGTGTATTTCTGCATGTATAAAATAGAGCTTATTTGTATTTAATATTTATATTTAAAACAAAAAAGCTCACGCACTGTTAGGTCAAACTCAAGACTGGACTGACAAAGTGATCATAATGATGAGGTGGCCATATTAATGGAACTTGTCATATACTTTACTCTTATGATAATAATTTGAGACTTTCCCAGACCGTAATCACTAGGTGGCGCTATTACCGAAGCAAGGTTCGACTATTTTTTTTCCATCTTTGACCACCAATACGTTGTTGCCATTTAACCTGGACTAGAGTGGGGGAATACATTAGTTGTGTCATTATGCCTGTGTCGTCCACTAGATGGCGGCGTGGTGAATCCACTGAGCATTCGGATGTGATTGTCTGATTCCCTGCAGCCGTGGCACACTCAAACAATAGCAGCTGGTCATAATTCTATTTCTGCATCACATGATCACAAAATGTCAGAAAGTCACTGAGCTAATCTGCAGCGGGATATGTCAGACGTGGGAGCAAGGGCAGTCTTCCGCACTAGTGAGTGGACAGTTATTGAACATTTACAAAAGCATGACAACATTTACTGCAGACTCAGCGACTGCTTCTCGGAATCACCAACACAAATATTGAATTCTGGTTTGGGTCTTTCATTGCTCTGAGTTACGGTTGTTGAATTCATCTTTTTTGAGGTTATTATGTATTTTTATTTATTTAAATATATTATCCACGACCTCGTATCCATGACTGAGTTGAACCAAAATCATGAGGTTATTATTTATTTTTATTTATCTAAATATAGTATCCACGACCTTGTATCAATGACTGAGTTTAACGAAAATCTTATTATTTACTTAAATATATCAGTGACTTTTTAACGTTGCAACAATTGGAGAAAATGGCTCCAAATATTTGCTTCAGCAAGAACCAAATTGCAGATATTAAAAGGACACGTGATATGTGATTGAGAAAAAAATTTTCCTTATTTTAAACTGCTGCTATGTATGTATACTTTTAAATGAAACATTGAGCGTCGATATTTACTGGAGAAAGTACCATATATGCATATAAAAACAGAGCAAATAAAAACACCAGTGATTTATAATTTTTGAATATGGATACTACTAGTGTTCCAAATAACACAAACAAGGAAACAGTTAAATAAAGAAACACAAAATGAGTTATGCATTGGTTTTATGTGGTTACCTTAAATATGCTGAACGGATGTTCAGATAATTTTTGGGGTTTCATCTTTGGAAAACCTATAATTTTCTCCAAAATTATCCAATTTTTTAAATGTTTGAAGCTGTTGACGTCAAAACATCTAGACATAAATGAAAAAGAACACACCGGAAGTTTTATTTTTAAGGGTCTGTTTTCCCCAGTTGTTGCAATGGGAAAAATGTGACTGACATTATTTACAGCCATGTACCCACCCACGTGTGAGCCAAATTCTTTTTTTATACTTTCAAGCAAAATTTCTTAAATTTTTTGATTATGCATAATTAATATGTTATTATAAAACATTGTCTTTAATTTAACGCCATTTACCACCCTTCATTGTATTGAGCCAATAAACAAGATTCACTCCTTCATATGTCGTTCACTGTTCCTTGTTCACTGTGGATGCATACTTAGACCATAGACATTTTAACAGCAGACAACATCAAGCGATCTGCTTGAGCAAACATTTGGTCTGGAGGCATCCAGGTGCTTTTATTGAAAGTGGATTTATGAATTCTGCTACGCAATCCTTATCTGCTTAGATTCTGGTTGATGGGCTCCTAGAGTGAGACATGTAGAGATCCTTTCGTGGCAGACCGCAGTTGCATATAATTAAACTTTCATCTGAGCTAATATATGTTATGGGAAAGCAGCAACCTCTGTGTTAGTGACAATTCTCATGGGCATTGTTGGCCTTGCCCGCAATGCAATATTGTCGGCCTTGCCATGCCACAGTGCTCACCTTGCCCACAGTGCAACATTGTTGGCCTTGCCCACAGTGCAACATTGTTGGCCTTGCCATGCCACAGTACTGACCTAGCCCACAGTGCCACATTGTTGGCCTTGCCTACAGTGCCACATTGTTGGCCTTGCATACACTGCAACATTATTGGCCTTGCCCACAATGCAACATTGTTGGCCTTGCCATGCCACAGTGCTGACCTTGCCCACAATGCAAAATTGTTGGCCTTGCCCGCAGTGCAACATTGTTGGCCTTGCATACAATGCAACACTATTGGCCTTGCATGCAATGCAACATTTGTTGCCCTTGCCCGCAATGCAACATTGTTGGCCTTGCATACAATGCAACATTGTTGGCCTTGCATACAATGCAACATGGTTGGCCTTGCCTGCAATGCAACATTATCGACCTAAGCAGATTCCAAGATTTTGTTTGTTAGCTTACCCATTTTGGCAATATTAAAAACCATCTGGGTTTGACCAGTAAGTTGACAACTCACAAATACTCCCTGGAACAAAATATATAATGCCAAAAAAATGCAATTTTCCATTTTATTCCTTCTGCCCATAAGTTTAGGATAGGATTCCAGGCATTTGTCAGCTGCATATATGTCTTTTCAGTTTTGTCAAAAAACAATCCAATTGGTCCTTAACCGCGTCATCTAAATTGAAAGCTTTACATGTCCACATCAGATTATAAGTAAACAGGCATTTATGATCTGGTTAGTAGGTACTTCTCTGTTCTTATAAACTCACCATCTTCTGTTTAATGACCGCCTTCTTTGGTTGAAGATTTTGGGGGTAATCTTTGGCAGCAGGAAAGAGAGAAGAAATGTAGTAGTGAGATTTAGTGGGGTTAGTGGATGTAGAAAGGGAGGGAAGGGGGCGAGTGGGGTGCTTATAGAATTCAGAGGTGGCGCTGGAGCCTGGACTCAAAAGTGTCCAGGGTGCTCGGCTATTGTGCATGGGAAAAATTACATCTTCCTGTACTGCGTACGGTAGTAGGGAAGGTCATACCCGACTTTGTGGGTCTTCCTAGTGTTTGTTTTTCGTGGACCGGATAGTGTGGGGAGGTAATCTTGTTAAATCTTGTTAAAAGAATTCTCACTGTCCGTTAATTCAGCCGTGTATTGCATCGTCTAACACAAGGGTCTGTGTTGTATTATTTGCTTATACAGTCTCAACTATTCGACACTTGGAGCGCTAGCGATGCCAATAGCAAGATGCACTCACAACGGCCGTTACTCTTGCTAGAGTTTCACCTGTCTCAAGGAAACACCTGCCTCACTTCCATTAGCTTAGCACAAATTAATTGTCGACTGACCGGAACTGGCCATCAGAGTGATATTAATTACACTCTCCTGTCATGAGTGAGTCGTGGGAAACAAGATTGCACCGGTAATTAAAGATCTTGACTCGATGCTGCTTGTCATACTCCAGAAAGAGGCTTCCCAGTTGAGTCAGGTTGTAAAGCGTCGACAGAGCGGTGTGCTTTTATTGTTGATGTAGGGGGCCAGGAAGTGCAGCTGTCTAGATGCTAATTGCTTTATCTTGGGAGTCTTGCATCAAATCTGGATACATTGTTGACCGATTCCAAACAGCAGCAAATTCCGTTGCCCTCACTTGGGGGTAGCCGTGTACATTTGCTTGACCTGGCTACATGCCACACTGTCTCTGTTGCCATGGCGATGAGTCAGATTGACGTCAGAACATTCCCAGGGTCTCAGCAGCTGGGCTGGCTGGGTGGGTGGCTATCTTGGTCACTCCCGGTCACTCTCTGTCCACCTGGCTGGCTGCTAGTGACCGGTCATCATAGTGTCATGTGTCGGTAGAGCAGTTGGTGTCACTATTAGGGCTGTGTCACTGTCAGGGTTGCGTTGCTGTCAGAGCTGTGTCACTGTCAGGGCTGTGTCACTATCAGGGCTGTGTCACTGTCAGGGCTATGTTGCTGTCCGGGCTGTGTCACTGTCAGGGCTGCGTTGCTGTCAGGACTGTGTCACTGTCAGGGCTGTGTCACTGTCGGGGCTGCGTTGTTATCAGGGTTGTGGTATTGTTGGGGCAGTGTCTTTGTTGAGGCGTGTCATTGTCGGGGCAGTGTCTTTGTCACTTGTTCAGTGTTGGACAGACAGCGTCAGTGTGTCGCTGGCTCAGTGTTTGACAGATAGTGTCAGTGTGTTACTGTCGCTGGTTCAGTGTCGGACAGATAGTGTCAGTGCCATTCAGTCGTATTTTATCTGAGAGCATCTGAAGTTCACCCACACATAAAAGACGTCGTACAGAACACATACGACCGTTACAGTGTTGTTTGACGTCACATCAGATCATCGATGTCATGTATCTGACACTTGCATCTCCTCATCGTGTCTCCAGTGCCATGTAAAATCTTCCAAGTTGGTTTGAGTGCACACGTACTGTGTGACCCCTGCGACCCCGTGATCCATGTGGAATCTTAGAGAAATATTCCGATTACATTAGTACAGTATGTTAAACATTAAAACAAATCTTGCTTTTGCTGAATTTGCAGTTATATTTCTGGTTACTTTGCTCACAAAAAAGCGACTTAGGCTTCCAACAGGTATGAACATGACTGACACACTAATTGCGTGTGTCAGTCTTGGCATGTGTCAGTCTAGGTATGTGTCAACCTTGGCATGTTAGCCTTGGCATGTTTGTCTAGGAATATCAGTCGTGGCTTGTGTCATTCTAGGCATGAGTCAGTCTTGGTGTCCGTCTAGGCATGTTAGTCTAGGTGTGTGAGTATTGGTGTGTCAGGTTAAGCATGTCAGTCTAGCTGTGTCAGTCTTGGCATGTGTCAGTCTAGGTGTGTGCCAGTCTTGGTGTGTCAGTCTAGGTGTATGTCAGTCTTGGTGTGTCAATCTAGGTGTGTTTCAGTCTCGGCGTGTTTCAGTCTTGGCATGTGTCAGTCTTGATGTGTGTCAGTTTTGGAGATGTGTATCAGTCTAGGCATTTGTCAGTCTAAGCATGAGTCAGTCTTGGTGTGTCAGTCTAAGCATGTCAGTCTTGGCGTGTTTCAGTCTATGTGTGTGTTTGAGTCTTGCGATGTGTCAGTCTTGGCATGGAAGTCTTGGTGTGTCAATCTTGGTGTGTTAGTATTGGTGTGTTAGTCTACGTGTGTTCGTTTTGGCATGTTAGACTAGGTGTGTCAGTCTTGGCATGGTTAATCTAGGCATATTGGTCTTGGTGTGTTTGTCTAGGCATGTCAGTGTTGGTGTGTTAGTCTAGGCGCATCAGTCTTGACGTGTTAGTCTAGGCATGTCAGTCTTGGCGTGTGTCAACTGTTGATTGTGATATCCTACGATTGAGGGCAGTGGGCGGGCGTGATCGATCATGTACCACGGAGTGAGGATCAGACAGCGCTGCATGGATCGAGTGATGTGGGGCGTGATCTTCAGTCGGCAACTGCTCCACGTATTGTGTAGTCTGGCAGTGGTACGGAGTCTTAGTGCGTGATTTGTGAAATTTGGGAGGGCACCTTGATAACATTCCATGGCAAAGTAACATGGGTGTAACTTGTGTTGCCTCTAGTCATATACCTTTTTGTCAATGTGTTTAAAAAAGCCTACTTCCATGACTGAGTTTCCAGGTTGTTGGTAGTGGAAGCGTAATTGTTGTTGGTGATTAACCTTCCCATTGTTGACTGACAGGGTTGTTTGATTTAAATCATTTGATTTAAATCATGATTGAAATCACTCAAAAAAAAATGATTCATGTTTTTTTTACTTTGGATTTTTTTAATTGCTGATTTATGTGAATTTAACACAAATAATTGCTTACATGCATCAATATCAACAAAAAGTTTGTATGTTTTTTAATACAAAAGCACAATTGGCATATTAATACAAAGTGCGCACACTTGTGTAGTTAGTTGTATTGTCACCAGATGGCGTGATAGTCAGATATTTTATGACACTGTGTATGTTTGAGCTATTCCCTTTCTGAATGCAGTGAAGCCACACAAACTTGTCTTTCAGAGCAAGTATCTTTTCAAGTCAGAAGCCCTGAGTTAAAGTCCACTTAGGGCTTGTGCTAGTTGTTACCAAGTTAGTATGTTGTCTCAAGTGAGACAGTCTTGGTGACAATAGTTTAATGCTGTACCAGTTTGCAGTCTGGTTGGAGACCCATAGAGTACACAGAGCCCTGGGCAGGTGCTAATCCATCCAACAACCACTGCTACAGCCACAGACACACAGCATGCTTTCCTTTCCAAGACAGAATATGCAACTACAGGGCGTGAGGCCTTGTGGACACTGTCTAATGTCTTTATACAAGCAAACATCAAGTACCCTCTGTTAAGACAAGTACCCAAATCAATTTGAATAGAACACGTTTGAAAGAGTTTATAAATATGAACATCTATATAAATGTCTATATACCAGATAAAAAAAAAATCACATAAATAAAAAAAATTATTTAAAAAAAATAACTATTTTTTTCAACCCTGTTGACTGAACCATGGCTTCTTTTATGGTCTAAGACTCCCTTAGTTGACTGAACCATGGTCTCTTTTACGATTTAAGATCTTGCCTCTGTTAACTGAACTATGGTTTCTTTCAGGCTGTAAGACCTTCCCTTTGCAGACTGAACCATGATCTCTTTTAAGATCTAAGACCTTCCCTTAGTTGACTGAACCATGGTCACTTTCAGGGTCTAAAACCGATTATGGGTTCTTTAATGTAATCTTTGTACACATCCTACAGTCTCTTTAGATAGCTGGCTTGGATCGAGGCCAATTTTCTATCACACAGTAATTGTGTTTGGAGTGACGGAATATCGACCCAGTGGCATTATGCACCAATTGGGGCATGAAGAGGATAAGTATGTAAGAATATCGACCAAGAGACAACTCTATTGTGGAACATTGGTTCAGGGTAGTGGTGCTTCTCAGCTTGCAGACAAACAAGATGATTGTATGTTAATATAGCAATATAATTTGGAAGTACAAATTCATGGATCGATCCAAACCTCGCAGAATCGGAGCATTTTTATAGTTTTCTGCCCCAAGACAAAACTGCTTCTTGTGAAATTGACTCTGCATTTTTGGAATCAATCCTCAAATTGTATATGCGTTTATTATTAATATTTATTCCATATCTACATAAAAAAGTTATAGGCTGTACGTATTATTCATTATAGGAAAAATTTTCTATGCATTTTTTATGAACTGCATTTTTTTACTTATCATTGTTGGTATGGTTTTTAATTTAATAATGGTTATAATTACATGTTAACTGGTTGAGAAAAATTTTGATTAATTGGGTGCTATATAAATACTTATATTATTATTAGTATTAAAATGTGAATTCACCAGGTGTGAGGCGTTGTTAGAGTTTGTACAGAATAGTTGCCATCTCTGTGGATGTGGTCGGACAGGCCTGTGTGCGGACCACACACCCCCCCCCCACACACCCCCCCACACACACACACACAGCAATCAATAGCCATGTGAAATTTGAAAGGGCAAAGCGTGTTTGAGCAATTACGTTGGTGCTTGGCTAATCTATTTTGTGTGAGCGGCGCAGCCTCTCAGGGCTGAGCTGCCCAGTGCCACTGTTGTGTGGACTCGCTGCTCATTTGTTTGTGTTGTCTCCTGACTCAAGTCTGTTCTCTAACATCTCTGACTCGCCTGAGACGAGCCAATCTAGGAATAATAATAATAAATAATAAACTTTATTTATGATCTCATGTCCAGAGTAAGACCATGTTCAGGAATGTTTACATTTGACAATAAAATACTATATATATATATATATATATATATATATATATATATATAGTATTTTATTGTCAAATGTAAACACTCCTGAACATGGTCTATATATATATATATATTTATATATATATAGAGACAGGATAATCTACAGATTTCAAACATCCAGTGTAGACCTGTCACATTGCTTTAGTTGAAATCCATATTTTTTACTTGAAATTATACATAAAACCATACCAATTGGTATATTTTACATCTGTTTACTACATTTTAAAATATAGTCTCATTTGTTATTATTTATTGTTAAATTGTCCTGTATTTATTGTACATTTATGTTTTAAAATCAACCCTTAGGAAGATAAAATGACATTTTATATAATGTTTATCGTGAATAAACGTTTTATTAGTACAAACTATTTCATTGGTTAACCTGTCCATAGTAGTCATATTCCATTCGAGTGTCTCTGTCAGGGTACAAAATATGCCTACTTAAAAAAAAATTGCTAGGTTTTGTTGGAAATCTGCCTAGCACCAAAAGTAGTTTAGGAGAAATATAGCAAGTTTACTCTACGACTTTCGTGAGTTTGTCATTGGAATTTATCCTTGTGACGAACACAAGAAAATAGGTGCTTTGTTACGATTATTCCTTTTAAAACAAATTGGTATTAAAAAGGGATATATATTCCTTTCAAAATAAAAAAATCTATCTTTATTGTAAATGTGAGACAAGGCTGGTTTGCTAGAGATGTGGTAGAAAGAAATGGGCAGCACCTCTTTAGACGGTAGATCTATTGGAGTTATCACAACTGTCGCTCAACTGGACAGGGACCCTTGAGAAACTAGGATTTTTTGTGGATTGATCGTTTGTTTTATGAGATAAACTGTGTCATTCATCTGGTGCTATTGTAATTAATTATTCATGTCTGTTCACTTCCACAATCATCATCTCGGGGCGTGGTCGAATTACAATCGTCAATTACAATTGCACGTCATCATAAATTCAACTACAATATTTAGTTGTTGAAATAATTTCACTACTTTGTGCGATCTATTTTGAGCAGAATCATCCATTTCCCCCAGAGGTGTGTTTTATCTCGTTGCGGCACGAAAGACAAGCCCGTCTTTTTTACAAGTCTGTTAAACCGTTTTGGCGATTTTCATCACCGTTTTGCAAGTTCATTATTAGCGTTCCGCATTACGTGACAACACGTTGTCTACATCGTCACCTTGAGGATAAGACAGTCGTGATTGTGACGGTGACGGAGCTGTTGACGTGTTACTTTCATTGGCCGTGTGTCAGCCTGTGAGTCTCGTGACAGTATCGCAGGCTTAGCCTGGATATGTTATTGACTTGCTCTTTTTTTAACTAAATTAGATGACACTCGGCAGGATCTAGTGGCCTCGTGTGTAAGGGAACAAGGTAATGATCACTGAATTTTTTTCATCCAGCTAACACTTGGGTAACTACCAGGGAGCCTCGATAGTTCAGTGATTGCCCACTTGGTGGCGTCATGCAGCGTAAAGACCAGGGTTCCAACATGGCTGCTAATCTGCAGTTTTTAGGCTTTGTTTAGAACTTGACTTCTGTTACTGCATGGTGCATACAGTAAGAGAATAAAATAAATGTTTAAATAAACTTATTCATTGAAAGTGGTGTACCTTAGCAAAATGTATAATTTGTTTTGGTCCTTTCGTTGGGACATGTGTTCCTGTTAAGACAGTGTCTTTCTTAATTTTCAGCCAGTTCCTTGATCATGGATCTTATTATGATGTCTCCTCTTACTCAAATATAGCTTGTAGTTGCGTTTAATTAATTAATTAACGAGCGTGATGTACAACACATTCTCAGCCTCTGGCTACTCAGTCGGAAAACAGCAGACTTTAATTCCGGCATCACACCACTGGCGTGACTGTCGATGTCAGCTTCATGTCATAAACAACATTCCTCTGTCAGCGCCATCGACATCTAAGTAGTGGCGCAGTGTCGATGCGAATATTCCGACTGACAATGGACGACGTGGGATGCGGCTGCTGACAGCTGGCGTTATAGATGCTCGACGACAAATGGCAGCTATTTATAGAAGAATGCACATCATTGCGTTCATAGAAATTGACCATTTGGCAGCGGCGTAGCCAGAGGCAGTTCTTGGACTGTGGTTATCTCCAACTAGATCAGTTTCAATGGGCACAGGTGATTAAGAATCAATAGAGAAGTTAATGAAGTAAATGCAGGCTACCTGTAATATGGGTCAGAGTCCATAAAACAGGTCAGAGGAAGTCCATGAAGAATATGGAATCTTACAAATAGCCTTGATACTGTGGTAATCTTAAGTAGCTTATAAACTTGGCTAATTGTAAAAAATATGACAGTGGTTTGATATATAAATTTGACCCTTCTCTTCTTCTAGATTAATCACTAGCTACCACAGTCCACAGTGATACGTGTCAGGCATTGATTTTCATGGAAGATTTGTGGGAGTCCACCCAACTCCCAATCTGGTCATATCTGGGAATCTGCAGACAAGTTTCGGGGTTCTTACTTTTTTAACAAATATAGACCTGCCCAACCAGTGTTCTGTAGGTAATCCTACGTTGCATTCATTGATATTATAGATTGTAATGTTCAAGAATACAACACCGCTGTCAGTAATACGTCTTATACTGGGTCATTCCTGTGAAGACAGTTGATCCAAAACAATGTTATTATTATTCTCTTCTCCTTTTTCAATTTTCACCATCGTTTAGTCATGCTAATGCAAATTTGTAATGCGGTTTTCCATTGGTTGACTCATGGACAACAGCGAAACAAAAAATCATGACACAACACATTGCAGTGTATGTGCTGCCAACTAGTAGAAGTTAATTGGCGGAGAATGGAAGTGATCATTGTGACAAACTGCAATTCCATAACATTTTTAGGCCTTGCCACAGTACCGAAATTTGAGGTGTATTTCCTTATAAATTCTGGACAGTTACGTCTCTTCTAACGTAGGGAGTCCCAAGGACTCCTTCTAAGGGCTGTATAAGGAGTCTGTGGGGAAACAAGGAGCCTTGGACTCGTCAGAATGGTTCGATATAAATTCTGAAAAGTTCTAAGCTATATGCTATGTATGCATTGTATAGAATTCACTAATATTTAATCATATAAAGACAGCGGGAGGCAGCAGAGTTTAATTCCAACATCACACCACAGCCATCAGTGTGAATGTCTGCTATGCAATAATTATGTTGACTTCAAGCAGTTTTTGGCTGTGCATACTCTAGAATGAGACAACTACCTTTCCCTATGCACAATGAGACAACTACCCTCCCCTATGCACAATGAGACAACTACCCTCCCCTATGCACAATGAGACAACTACCCTGCCCTATGCACAATGAGACAACTACCCTCCCCTATGCACAATGAGACAACTACCCTCCCCTATGCACAATGAGACAACTACCCTCCCCTATGCACAATGAGACAACTACCCTCCCCTATGCACAATGAGACAACTACCTTCCCCTATGCACAATGAGGTTCTATCTGCTGGATCCTTTAATTTAATCCATTATCTGTTTTGTACACACCTGTTCAAAATAAACGTCTAGAAGCTAAAGATACGTTGGGAAAATGTCAGCCTACGTCATTTTGGCGCAAACGTAATAAGACGCCTACCTGCCGAGAAATCTAGTTAGCACAACACAATTGTCTCTAAATTGCTGTGGAAATATTGTTAGTTGGCGAAAGGGCATGAAGCCATTACAAAAATTATCCTTGTTTCTAGAGAAATGGGCCACGATATCTAATGTAATGAGAATTATGTGGTAGTCCAGGCATGTTGGGGCACCATGTACATGACTACGGCCCCACAGTCCAGGCATGTTGGGGCACCATGTACATGGCTACGGCCCTGCATTCAGCCGGCAAAATTTGGGATTCCTACCGATATTGTTGACTACCTTTTAATTATATTCTGATATTGTAGACTACCTTTTAATTATATTCTGATATTGTTGACTACCTTTTAATTATATTATAATATTGTTGACTACCATTTAATTATATTATCATATTGTAGACTACCTTTTAATTATATTCTAATGCTGTAGACAACTATTTAATTTTATTCTGATATTGTAGACTACAATTTAATTATATTTTGATACTGTAGATTACCATTTAATTATATTCTGATATTGTAGACTACCTTTTAATTATATTCTGATACTATAGGCTACTTTTTAGTTGTGGAATAGAAAAGAAGTATGAAAGCCATATGATAGTCATAATGGTATTTAATTTAAAATTATTTATAGTGAAGTAACTTTTTTCTAGGTAGACAATGGTAGTGTGATGGTTCCTCTGTTAAAGGTATCTTTACTACACGGTCTCTGGTCCTTGGGACCGCTCAAAGACCTGTTCAATCTAACGCCACCTTCTCCAGGAAACATTCAGCCATGCTGCAATTATTGGGCAAAGATTATTTGTTCTGAAATATTTACTTCTTATATACATACAACTGCCAGTGGAGCATTGTCTACATTGTATGTGGCTTTCCAAAATTAATTTCATTCATGTTTACCAGGTATGTCTCTATACAAGCCAGTGTGTATGGGTTTTGTTGTAAATAAAATAAAAAATGTAAAATTCTTCGCATTTCTAATCCTCTCTAGAATTAGCACCTTGCTCTCTTGTTTTATGAGATACTCAGTGGCATAGAACCATATGTGCCACAGTCTTGCTGGTGTAGTTAGAGACCTTTAGGTTGACAGCTAGCGGCTTGGTCCACAAGCTTTTTTAAAAAACAGCACTGATATGTCTGCTTATTTTGAAATCACCTGAGCACGTTACTATGGCAACAGCCATCTAGCTGCATTGGAACCACGGCTGTTATAACTGTGTGCATGTGTATGTGTGTGAGTTTGTTTAGTAACATGTCAACCTTCCAGTGCATTTGAAGAATGAACAGCCATCATATTGGTAAAGTGATGTAGCTAATGTACTATTACTAAATGTAGTACCGGGTGGCCCAGTCGTCTTATTTATCCATTTTCGATAATAATTTTTTTCAGTAATCCGCATACTCTTATGTGAAACCCTTTTGGTACACTGTAAATTGCTTCGTTTATCCAATCGGTCGGTCGGTCGGTCGGTCGGTCTTACGTCGCAGCAACATTTCTTATTCAAAGGAAATAAAGTGAATTCCATGGTTCTATGGAAAAACATTTAAAAGTTTCCTGCTAGAAACCTAAATGACTACATTTTAGTCGCGATGGCTATGGAGGTAACAACAGTTCTTTTTCGTTACTTTATTTCCATGGTTTTTTTTTACGTTGTTTCCAGTGACATTATTTCTCTGATTGTTTCCGTGCTTTGGTTTGCAATGTATTATTTCTCCATTATTTCACTATTTCCGAGGCTTTGTGACTTTATTTCCGTGAAATGTTTCCTGTGGCTTTGTTTCCGACAATCATAATATGCGACATCGTGCGTGCTTATGTCGGGAATAACAGCACTGCATCATTACTTGTGTTGTATCTAAAACCATGTCTACTTTATGACGATATTGTGCTGGACCAAGCAGCCATCGTAGAGGACACCGTAGCTTGTTGGATAACATCACCCAGGTTCAGGTGACAGTGTTATGAACTCGGTGATTGCTATTTGTGGACATATAATTTGCTTGTACATTGGTCGGTGCTAATTAATTAGGTTATAGATGTCTATATTTGCTGGTCACATTAGCGTGCAGGTCTACCAAACCACTGATGACACAAGTCTCTCATATGTTGTCTGACCTAACTGGCCCCTTAAAAACATGGGCTAAATAACAAACCTATATACTTTATGTGTATACATGTGTGTACTTTGTGTGTGTGCGTGCGCATGCATGTGCATGCATGCGTGTGTGACTGTGCATGCATGTGTCCGTGAATGTTTGTATGCATGCGTTTGTGTAACACGTA
The DNA here is from genome assembly GCA_033239005.1 of Lamellibrachia satsuma. Classification (NCBI taxonomy): domain Eukaryota; kingdom Metazoa; phylum Annelida; class Polychaeta; order Sabellida; family Siboglinidae; genus Lamellibrachia; species Lamellibrachia satsuma. Next base: position 4,563,987 of record BSQZ01000004.1, read on the forward strand.
CAAATAAACAAACACACACCATCCACACCAGCAAGAACTGCTATAAATTCTCTTATTTTCGCAGGACAATAAAAGATTGGAACTCACATTAACTAGCATCAAAGAACCCCAAGAATTTAAGAAACCTATAACCCACTCAGTTCCAAGCAAACACGACTAAACAGTAAACATTTCCATGCCAACACAACCATGATGATTCGACTCTTTAGTCATTGGCCAGTATTCTACACAAGACAAGAAACACATATGCATGCATGCGCACAGGTGCATGCTAATGTGCGTTCACGGAAACAGTTGTTATTGCCAATTACAACTGCGCATCGACCTGATCTATAGACGTATCAATTGATTAATTAAATATGACCAATAAAGAAATAAATTCATTAAGAACTGGCCACGTCATTCTATCCATCACAAGGCAACCGAACGCCATGTGCCTGAGTGTGTTTATGCTTGTATACAGACATATATATTTATGCACAGATATAAACCATAGAGGAAGAAAAGCACTGAACAATGAATAAGACATGTTTTCCATTCATTTGCTTTAGCTGCTTCGAAATGAACCATTGCATTGTGGGCCGTGGGGTCGGTGCACATATGATGGTGGTTAGGTTATCATTGCTAGGTTATCATGCATGTCAGCGAGTTGCAAGTCCATAAGTGCAAACACTAAATACTATCGCCTTAACACAATTGTTAATGATAAATTTACATAAAAGTCAATGACTTCTGATGTTAATGCCAAGAATTTACATTTTGGAAAGAGAGTAATACATTCTGATGTTCTGGCAAAATTAATTATTTCTCGTCACGTAGCCAGTTAACCTTTGTTAGGAAGGTCAACTTTGCTCAGGTGAAAAGAGCAACAGGTGTTGTGCTGAGATGTGTGGGTAGTCTTGTGAAATTAACTTTGGCAGACACATTCATAGGGCATAGAGTGGTTGTGAAGGATGTGACAGCTGAATATAGTAGTTCGCTGTAATGTTCCTGTCTCTGTACGAGCACTTTCTGAAACTAAATACCACAGACCATTGGAGAAATTCCTAAAATATGAAAGTAAACAAAATCTCACTATGCCAGATACAGATGTTTTTTAATGTTTTTCTGTTGAACTTAATTACACAGTGTTTTGATATATCGTTCATGTATATGACCAATCTCTGATTCAGTCAGTGAACCCCAAATTACTCTATGTCATTGCTGTACCAGGGCTTTCACAACTAGTCTTCCAGTTCAGGTTCTCCGTTCACGGTCTCCAGTTCACGGTCTCCAGTTTAGGTTCTCCGTTCACGGTCTCCAGTTCACGGTCTCCATTCACGGTCTACAGTTCACAGTCTCCAGTTCAGAGTTCAGGATCTCCAGTGACAACACAGAGAGGGTGGATTTTGTGTGTAGGGATTATGTCCTGTGGGATTTTGGACTGTGGCTTTTTGTCTGGACACATGCCGCATCGCACCTTTGATATACAGCGTGTGAGAACGTTTATTGCTGTTATCATGGAAAAATGTTTTAATCATTAATCGATGCTCCTTTTTATACTTTCCATGGGGGTCTGTTATGGCTATATGACTGATGTGAAATGGCGGGTCTGAATGTGCAAGTTTTTAAAATATGTATTTGTGGCGACACTCCTATTTGTGGCTGGCAATGATTGATGGTTATCGATTAACTAATCATAGCATTTGTCATTTGGTGAGTAGTAGATAAATTTAATGATCAAATATATTCAGTGTCCAAGCCTAGGTCGTGATTGTCCCACACGTGAATAGACGTTACCCGGAATAACCCGTGGCGCGTCAGGTGCATGCCATAACACTAACATCAAGATAAAACGCATGGTCAGTTGCATTCGAAGTTATTAAAATATCAGATCAGCCGATTTTTTTTGCATTCCGATGCTGGCGTTGTGATTCCAGTAAGCGTTATTGTTGGTTCGCGCTGTATTGTTTGCTGAAACTAATTCTTTCTGACTCTCTAATCTGGAGGACAGGTTGTACCTCCGCCAACAATCCCATGATGCAATCCATTTCTACTCGTGTCATCTAGCGATAAGAACATGACATTTCAGGTAGCAACTATTATAGTAAATTACAGGGTGTACTTGTAGATGTTATGAAGCACAAATTAGTTTTTATTACTAAAAGGAAATGATAGCTAATTTATCTCATTAAAACCACACAGAAACATAAACAAATTTCCAAAGCTGATCCCATGTGACTGTCTTGCATTCAATTAAAGATTGTATTAATAAACTTCTACTAATATACTCTGACATACTTTAATAATTAAGCATCAATTAAACATCTGTCTGCCTCACATTGCTTTAATGGTGTATTGAAAGGTTAATCCATAGTTCTGTTTTTTTACAATGAACAGTAGAGACACAGGTTTAAACAGGCTTCATGTGTGAGAATAATGATAGTAGTTATTTATATTTTGGCAATATCTAGTCAAACTAATTAATACCAGTAACTTACCACTTTGTAGAATTGAATAATAATAATAGTGGTGTACATTAAGCTGTGCCAAGACATACACAATGATGTACACATGTTAATGATGTACACCTGTCAGTGATGTACACCTGTCAATGGTGTACACCTGTCAGCAATGTACACCTGTCAATAATATATACCTGTCGTTAATGTACACCTGTCAGTGCTATACGCCTGTCAATAATGTACACCTTGCATGACCATGAATTCATATAGACATTTCTAGATTGATCAGTCCATCTCTAGAACAACCAGTCCCTCTCTGTAATGGACATGTTAACAAAGTAGTCACAGTACAAAGACCCCAGGTTTCACCTGTGTTGACTGACTGTCCTGTCTGTTGTAGATATGGAGACATGGTTCCTCAGACGATGGTGGGCAAGTTTGTGGGAGGCATCTGTTCCCTCAGCGGGGTGTTAGTTATCGCCCTGCCTGTGCCCGTCATTGTGTCAAACTTCAGTCGCATTTACCACCAGAACCAGAGGGCCGACAAACGCAAGTTACAAAAGGTAGGTGTCGCCAGTGGGTCTAGCGTTCCTAAGGCTACACAAGAATAATTACAGTAATAATGTGTAGTCTTATATAGCGCTGGTATCCACCACACTCCATTATCAAAGTTTCTTGTTAGCAGCTAATGCAATGCCCGTGTGGGGGTTTGTAGATTGAGACCATAGGTTCTGTGAGTTTTTTCCATTTCCCCAAGTGGGATCTTTTACTTCCCCTACCACAGATACCATATAGTAGGGCTGATGGCTTTTAATGCCCCTTCTGAAACACAGTCATGGTGGGGTGAATAAAATAGGCCAAGTTTCGAAAGAGCAGCAGGTGGACTCGAGTGACTGGTGTTCTTACTGCTGAGCCACGGTCCCCCCCCCATATGTCTTTACAAAAATATGGATGTCTCTTCAGAAATTGCTTAGCAATCCATCGCACGAGATCCCATCTTGAGTAAACTGTTTGCATTAGACAGATACGCGTGATTCTGAAGGTAATTCACGATGAAATTGAAATGGTTTGGAAAGCAATAGTTTCTATCATTGGAAGATGAATAGCCAAAGTGGATGGCCAGGTATGATGATGATGATGATGATGATGATGATGATGAGTAGAATGGTGCCCTGGAACGAATGTTCAAAGGAGGTGTACAACGACACTAATTGGTTCATTTATATGTCTCTCTTTGGGCAGTTCCGCATTCAGTAAACGCACCTAGCAAATTCTTCTTTATTTCTTCCGTGATCCCCAAATGCAAAACGCTATGAGAACTGCGTATTGGATCCAACGGAAAGATGCGGTTACCTCAGTGTGATTATTAGATCGTACATTTTGTTGAAGATGCGATGGCACTCTGACCTTTCAGACGACAGCTTTCAAGAAGGCATTGATGTAAACATCTCGCTGTTCTGTCATCACATATTTCACCGTGTTTGCTATCTGTGTGGGTTTTTTATTGCATTTTTTATGGAAGCTTCCATGAAATCACATGCAATAGGCTGGCATCCAAGGTTGCTTTTTCAGACAGGTATCTGAACGTCTTGTGCCATTACCAAGATGCGTATGCTAAACAATTTGTTCCACCAATATTGCAACAAATTTGTTAGCGACTGTTTCTAGTGACAGATTTTATTCGTATAATTATCAGAGTTCATGTGCTCAAATTAAATAATGTAAAACCTATTCTTTTTTTTTAAACTACCAGCCAAGTCACTGAAGTAATGAAACAGTCAATGAAGGTAAATTTTTTTTAGCTGGTTTATGCATATTTTTCATTATGTTGTATTTTAACATGGAACATCATTCCACGTCATTCCACATACAGAAAACATGTATTCTTTAAACAATATTGTGTTTTTACGCGCTTTTCCAGTTCAAGTTGTGCCACGTTGCAACAGTATCTTCTGCAATGAGCCTCTTCTGCACTATGCTTTTAAGTAAATCTGAAGGGAAAATGGTTGTTATACATGAAAAATTATGATAGTTGTGAACACTACAGTTACCATGGTAACAGTTTCAGCTGTGGAATATCAGGGAAGATACTGTGTAGAATGCAGTCATGGTATCTGCTATTTTTATAGGAAAATGCAAATTAAAATGCCGTTAGAAAAGAAATTCATCATCAAGCCAGTTTGATATGTAATCATAATCTCAATGTGTTATTAATAGTAAAATATCAATCATAAAATAATATTATCTGCTACGTGTGAGACAGGCTATAATTGGCCTTACTGCTGCTGTCAAGAGGTCTTGGTTGAGATTTGTAGGAGTTATTAATTACCAAGTCTTGGCGAGAGAATCTTGGTGCAGCAGTGGTTTGAATTTGGTGCAGTGAATTGTCAGAAAAAGCGTGGAACAGTGATTAGAATAAGTACTACTATTATGTATATATTATACATAAACTTATCGTAGATGTATGTTAGGAAACAGTTTCTGTTAACATTTAGTCAGAGGCAGTATTTTAGCATCAGTTAGTCCCACACTCCGGCAGGGAAGTTAGTCCCACACTCCGGCAGGGAAGTTAGTCCCACACTCCAGCAGGGAAGTTAGTCCCACACTCCAGCAGGGAAGTTAGTCCCACACTCCAGCAGGGAAGTTAGTCCCACACTCCAGCAGGGAAGTTAGTCCCACACTCCGGCAGGGAAGTGAGTCCCACACTCCGGCAGGGAAGTGAGTCCCACACTCCGGCAGGGAAGTGAGTCCCACACTCCGGCAGGGAAGTGAGTCCCACACTCCGGCAGGGAAGTGAGTCCCACACTCCGGCAGGGAAGTGAGTCCCGCACTCCGGCAGGGAAGTTAGTCCCGCACTCCGGCAGGGAAGTGAGTCCCACACTCCGGCAGGGAAGTTAGTCCCACACTCCGGCAGGGAAGTTAGTCCCACACTCCGGCAGGGAAGTTAGTCCCACACTCCGGCAGGGAAGTTAGTCCCACACTCCGGCAGGGAAGTGAGTCCCACACTCCGGCAGGGAAGTTAGTCCCACACTCCGGCAGGGAAGTGAGTCCCACACTCCGGCAGGGAAGTGAGTCCCACACTCCGGCAGGGAAGTGAGTCCCACACTCCGGCAGGGAAGTTAGTCCCACACTCCGGCAGGGAAGTGAGTCCCACACTCCGGCAGGGAAGTGAGTCCCACACTCCGGCAGGGAAGTGAGTCCCACACTCCGGCAGGGAAGTGAGTCCCACACTCCGGCAGGGAAGTGAGTCCCACACTCCGGCAGGGAAGTGAGTCCCACACTCCGGCAGGGAAGTTAGTCCCGCACTCCGGCAGGGAAGTGAGTCCCACACTCCGGCAGGGAAGTTAGTCCCACACTCCGGCAGGGAAGTTAGTCCCACACTCCGGCAGGGAAGTTAGTCCCACACTCCGGCAGGGAAGTTAGTCCCACACTCCGGCAGGGAAGTGAGTCCCACACTCCGGCAGGGAAGTTAGTCCCACACTCCGGCAGGGAAGTGAGTCCCACACTCCGGCAGGGAAGTGAGTCCCACACTCCGGCAGGGAAGTGAGTCCCACACTCCGGCAGGGAAGTGAGTCCCACACTCCGGCAGGGAAGTTAGTCCCACACTCCGGCAGGGAAGTGAGTCCCACACTCCGGCAGGGAAGTTAGTCCCACACTCCGGCAGGGAAGTGAGTCCCACACTCCGGCAGGGAAGTGAACGCGCAAAAATAGGGTTTGTTTACAGTTGGTGAATTACGGTAGCACAGTGAATTGTCAGAAAGAGTGGAATATTCATTAGAATAAGTATTTCTATTATATATATATAATACACATAAACTTGTTATAGACGTATATTAACAGACTGTTTTTGTTAACATTTTGTATTTTGAGGTAGCTATTCCAGGACTCAAATTCAGCGAGTGATAAAGGGGTTTGTTTACAAATGGTGAATTAAATTGGTGTATCAAACTATCATTTACATTGTTGAATATATATGAGATAAAGTGATAAATTTGCATAAATTACATACATAAGGTAATATCCGACATAGCTGTAGTAAATGTTTTTGGTAAAAAGGAACTAACAGTAGGATTTTAGCATAAGTTTGTAGGGGACGGTTGGGTATATTGGACCATCCGCTATATTGGAATATGGCCATATATCTCTAACTACGGTACCGAAGGAAACGTGGCTCCATCTCCCGACTGACTTTGATCTAAAATAGTAAAGAGTAAGAAATGGCAGAATCTGCAGAAACTTGGAAAAGGTGAGCATATGTTAGTTTTTTCACCTTCTGATGTAACATTTGTGTGTGTAAACAAAGTGATGTGGGACAGTAGTTTGTAATGCTTCAGCTAACCGAGGCACATGGGCAATGAAATAAGTATTTAAACAATGAATGAGGAAGGTTTGAAGAGCAAAGTTTCACTAGCTTTGTAGATATCTACGTACAGATTCATCATCGTGTGATCCGCTATATTGAACAAGTAGTGAGACTGTATATTGGACCAGTGGTGCGGTGATTGGGCTCAAGAAGGTGGGGTCTGAGGCGATATATTTTCGTTGGGAGAGGGTGGTTAACTCAAGGGGGGAGGGTGGTTAACTCAAGGGGGGAGGGTGGTTAACTCAAGGGGGGAGGGTGGTTAACTCAAGGGGGAGGGTGGTTAACTCAAGGGGGGAGGGTGGTTAACTCAAGGGGGGAGGGTGGTTAACTCAAGGCATTGCATATTAGTGGTCCAATATAGATGAATGGTCGTCTATATTGGATCAGCATACCATAATCCAAATTTCTAATTTTCTCAGCCTGGCTGATTAGTTGCCATGTTGAACCTATTGGTGCCTATCACTGTTGAGATTCAAAATAAATAGCGCAACATTGATAGTTTCCTTTGATATATTGGGCCATGTTCTTAGGGGGTCCAATATACCCGACCTTCCCCTATACACTGAGTTTTATTCTTTTGTTTACCCAGAGTTCTGCATATTCGATAGGTGACACGCTTTTCTGGGCTCATGCGAGTTTAGTAGATAGAACATAGTTAGGTAAAGGTAAGGTAAAGTCATCCCCCAGGCATTACGCCTTAGGAAGCCATGAAGGCTTATATGGTCAGTGCTTAAACCTGGTTATACTGACTTTCCTGGACGGGACACTAGTCCATCGCAGGTACCTTCCAAACAGTGTTTGTACTCATTTGCAGCTGAGTAGACTGAGGCAAAGTAGGGTAAACGAAATTGCCTAAGCTTCGAAAACGAACCGTGTCCAGTGTGGGTGTTGAACTCACAACCCTCGAATTTAGGGTCAAACACCGTAACCGCTAGGCCACGGCTGCCCCCTAGAATATAGTTAGCAAGTATATTATTGTCGTAATTAAATGAAAATCTAAATAATCCAGCCTAAAGTGTTCTTTTGAACACAGAAAACTGCCTTATTCAAGGCTAATTTAGCAATTTAACTATATCTAGATTCTGTGATAGCGCCGTGCAAATGGCAGGTAAAGGCCGCCAGGCATTCAGTATGCGGGAGTTGTAGCAACTGGGTAGACTTCGTCAAGTCCGGGTGTGAGAAGTCTTGGGCTGAGGTTCATGCGGATAGGCTTATGTTTTGAGTGTAGGAGATGTGTGAAGATGAAGGGACTAGAGGTGGAGATGGAACAGTTAAGGCAGCACATTGTGACATTGATGGGAAGGGAAGAGGTGGGTTGTGCCAGTGGTTCCGGTAGGGGACAGTGGATGATAAAGTGAGGGAAGGCAATGAGGGAGATGCTGGGGAGAGCTCACTTCAGCCTGGGAGGAGGCTGAGAGGAGGTGAGGTGACAGGACGGAAGGATATGGGTTGAAAGGAGACGGAATGTAAGGAGATGGGACGGAAGGAGGCGGGAGGGACTGAAACGGGAGTGAAGGAGACAGAAGGAAAGGTGTGTGATGGTAGCAAAGGAGACGGGAGCGAGGGAGATGGGAAGGTGACGGGAGCGAAGGCATCAGGAGTGAAGGCAACATGAGCGCAAGATAGCCAGGAGACGGGAGGGAAAGGTGACATGTTGATGGGAGAGAGGGAGATGGACTGCAGGACTGAATGTGATGGAATGGATCCAACGCAAGAGCTACTCTGAGGTAGTGATAGAGGTGGTGAGGAGGAGAGCGAGGATGTTTGTGGGGGACTAGATAGTTAAGAAGACTGACAGAGCGCTAAGCAAGGGGGATGACATGGTGGTTTGCTTTCACAGGGGCAAAAATAGAGGCTATCAAAGAAAGGGTGGAAAAGTCGTGGGTCTGGGCAAGGGAGGTTCTATTTTAGTACACGTGGAGATTAATAAAGCAGAGAGGGAGGATACAACTGCCGTAGTTAGGAAATACAGGCAGTTTATCAGAACACTTAAGCCGACTAGGGTTGAGCAGGTAACACCGTCAGGGATTTTACCAATAATAGGAAGGAGGGGTCAGAGAATCAGAGATATTGACATTGCTGGGGGATGGCAATTAACATGCTAGTCCAGAAGCTATGTAGGGAAGAAGAAGTTGGATTTATGGATTCTTGGGGTTGTTTTGTTGGGAGGGCTGATATGTACATGAAAGACGGGCTTCATCTAGGTGGAAAGGGTGCAGCAGTGTTTGCCGATGAACTCTCAGCAGCAGTAGACAGTTGCATGGGTAGCATAACAAATATTTTTGGTAGCAAACATTGTTTAAACTAGAAGCGCAGGGGTTACTTAAAGGTGCCTCAAACAGGACAAGAGGCCACTAGTACACACAAGCCAGTAACAAAATGTCCGGAAAACATTTCTGAAGCTGGTTATAAATGCGTGTGTTTAAATGCAAGGAACATAGTAAATAAGAAAAATGAATTAAACATTATGGTAGAAGATATTAACCCTCACATAATTGGTATAACCGAATCATGGGCTAACAAAGACAACAGATGCTGAATTAGGATTGACAGAATAAGTAATGTTTAGGAGAGATTGAATAGGAAGAAGGGGAGGGGGAATTATTTTTTATGTTAAAGAATCTATTCAGGCTTGCGAAATAAAATTAGAAAGGAAAGCAGATTGCAATGAATCTGTTTGGTGCAATATAGTTACAGGAAATTCAACATTAACTAGTGGATTAGTTTACCTAAGTCCAAACATAAATGAAGAAGATAACACAAAAATACAAAATGCTATAAAGGAAGTTAGTAAAGGGGAATGTATCATAATGGGAGATTTTAACCATGGACACATATAATGGAAATGTTTAGAGAGTACAGGGGGTGAGGACCAACAATTTCTATTTTTAATTCAGGATAGCTTCCTTATTCAGCATGTGCTAGAACCAACCAGGGGAGAAAATGTATTGGATATAGTTTTGTTTTCACAAAATGAATTAGTGGACAATGTAAAAATTAACCATTGGGTAACAGTGATCATAATCAAATACATTTTGACATCAAAGATAAATCAGAAAATAAAAATTAAAAACATACAGGAGAAACTTCCACAAAGATAAAGATATGAGAAATTACTTAGCAGAGCTAGATTGTAATAACATGCTGAGGAATAAGACAGCAATTGAATGTTGGAACATTCTAAAATATGAAATTGAGGGTATCATTGATCAATTTGTTCCCTTAGAAAAACAAGGAAAACGGTCTAGAAAGAAACACTTGTCAAAAGAAGCTATTAGAAAAATAGTGTTTAAGCAAACTGTGTGGATGGTTTATAGGCGAACCAGAAAGGATGAACACTATGCAAATTACAAAGATGCACTTAAAACAGCTACAAATTAGACAGCTACAAATTAGACAGTCTAAAAGACGCTATGGGCAAAAATTAGCATGTAACATAAAAATGACAGAGTTTTTATGCATATGTCAGGAGTAAACAAAACGTACGAGACAAGGTCGGACATCTAGATGACAGTGCTGGAAATATTATATCCCAAGGGTTTTTAATGGCAGAAGACCTGGTTACTTCAGTTCAGTGTTTACCAGAGAAGTTCATTACCAGTTCCAGATGCTAAATTTGCTAAATCGGACTATTTAGGGCAGTTATTTGTAACTCCAGAAATGGTAGCTAAGAAAATAAAGACAATGAAGGATAATAAATCACCGGGAGTGGATAGAATTCCACCAAAACTACTAATGGAACCAGTAGAACAAATAATATACCACTTGCAAGTGTCCAACTTGTCATTAAAAGAGGGAGTTGTTCTGGTTGAATGGAAAGAAGCAAACATCATACCATTATTTATAAAGGGTTTGAGAAATAAGTCATAGAATTACAGACCAGTGAGTTTAACATCAGTGATTTGTAAATTATTAGAAAGGTTAATTAAAGATCATATGGTGGACTTCCTTGTTAGGCATAAATTATTAAATCCATATCAACAAGGATTCCTAAAAGTGAGATCATGTTTAGAAATGTTGTTTTTTGGAAGAAATCAATAAGTGGAGAGACGAGGGATCACCAGTAGATATTATCTACTTAGATTTTCAGAACGTTTTTGAAAAAGTGCCACATCAAAGCCTACTACTTAAGTTAAAAGCCCATGGTATTGGGGATGGCATAATTGACTGGACTGAACAATGGTTGACTGATAGTAGACAGCGTGTTGTAGTAGATGGGGAGGTTTAAAACTGGAAATCAGTTTTGAGTGGGGTACCACAAGGATCATTAGGACCTTTATTATTCTTAATATATATCAATAACTTGGACAACAATATAACAAGCAATGTACTGAAATTTGCAGATGACACAAATGTGTTTAGAAAGGTTAACAATGATGGTGATAAACAACATTTACAAAATGATCTAGACAAATTAGTTAAATAGTCTGAAAAATGGCAGATATTATTCAATTTTGGGAAATGTAAATGCCTACATACAGGACATGGGAACTTGGATGTAAACTATAAAATGGGAGATACTGTTCTAGGTACTACTGTAAAAGAAAAGTACCCAGGAGTAACAGTAAGTGCTGATATGAAAGTTTCAGAACAGTGTGGTATTGCAGCTTCAAAGGATAATACAATTCCTGGATTTATTAGGAGAAATATAACATACAAGGAAAAAAGCTAATTATACCTCTGTAGAAAAACAATAGTTAGGCCGCATTTAGAGTACTGAAGACTATATCGTAAGAAGGACATAGATACTCTTGAACGAATACAGAGGAGAGCAACTAAAATGTTTCCAGAACTGAGAGACCTGAAGAACGCCTAAAAGAATGTGGTTTAACAACCCTAGAGACAAGGAGGTTAAGAGGAGATAAAATTTTAATTTTTAAGGTATTAAATAGGTATGAAAATATTTATAGAAATATTTTTTCTCACTCAAGAAAGATAGTAGAACTAGAGGACATGAAGTAACTTTGGTGAAGGATCAGTGTAGATTGGATACCAGGAAGTACTCATTCTCACAGAGGACAATCAATGAGTGGAACGAATTATCTACAGATTGTGTAACTGCTAGCAGCGTGAATATGTTTAAAAACAAGGTTGACACATATCTCAGGAGGGCGGGCTACATATAAATGAAAAATGTGGAACTCTCGATAAGCTTGGCTTCCTTGTCCACTTGCCATCTGGGTCTTTGCCTTGCATGGCATTCTTGTTAAATCTTGGTAATTGGAGTTGGACAATAGCGGTGTTTGAGTCATGGTGTATGTGACATTTGTTGGCCCGGAGAGTGTATTCAGGTCAAACAATGCCCCTGATGCGGCAGACTGACCAACTAGTGATGAAAGACCAGTATAATCCATTGCATTCAATCCGGTGACATTGTTCCATAGTAGCTTGGTACTCGATGCTCCCACATCTTAAATCCGCAGTGACCTCATTGGACGGTTGATAGCCGGTTGACATGTTTTCTGTGGCTCGTAGGATTTACTGCAGAAGTCTGTCTGATTCATCTCCTTGTTTTGATGCTGTCTGTTCGCTGCGTATTCGTTGTCAGTGCAGTTTTGTGTATCCATGGAATAATGTTGTTTTGGGGTAAATTGTGCTATTAATTTAACATTTCTAGAGAAGCACATAGTTAATGTCATCAGTGTTTTGGTTGTTTGCGTCTTATCAAAAATTCTTTTGAAGCTTATATTTTGCTAATGGTATGTATATTTATTTTGTTAGTTTAATTTAGTGTGTCGCATCAGTCAGATGAAAACTTAAATGTGTTTAATGTAAGACGATTGATGCAACAGTTCCTTGATGATTGGTGCATTTTAGGAGCAATAATACTTTAATTAATGTGATGAATTAAGGCAACATTGTCTACATTTGACGGAAATACTTTAATTAGAACTGGTCTTGGGGGGTCCTTTTGTACATGAACTAGTTTATTGTACCACTTAGTGTATATGTTTGTAGATGTTTAATATCATACATACCTTTGTACCAGTACAGAAGTATAATAAGTGAACGTGGGCTGTTTATTTGGTAGTTTAAAGAGGGTCTATATGGAAGGGGATTTGTTGGTTTTGTACGATCATCCCTAATCAACTGTGGGAAAGTAGACTTGTGTGCAATCATGTTAGAGGTTTAGGCATGGGAGTCAAACAGGCATCCCTATCATTCCTTAGTTCATCCTTCTGTAGTTACATTGGTTAGCCAACAGGTGTTGTACATGTGATACATGTATATTTTATAACAGCTGGTAATAAAACTGACTACATATGCATTTCCCTAAGTAAAAGAAACCACTTTCGGAAAGTGTAATTTAAAAATATAAAATATTTGTATGAACAATTTTGAAATCTACCAGTTTCAGGCATTGCAGTGACATCACAAACATATCGCAGACATATGGAAATGATGTCACAAATATATGGAAATGGCATCACAAATATATGGCAATAACGGCACAAACATATCGCATTAACGTCACAAATATGTCACATTGACATCACAAATATATCGCGTTGATGTCACAAATATATCACATTGATGTCACAAATATATTGCATTGATGTCACAAACGTATCGCATTGACGTCACAAATATATTGCATTGATGTCACAAACGTATCACATTGTCATCACAAACATATTACATTGATGTCACAAATATATCACATTGATGTCACAAACGTATCGCATTGATGTCACAAATATATTACATTGACATCACAAACATATCGCATTGATGTCACAAATATATCACATTGACGTCAGAAACATCGCATTGACATCACAAATATATCATATTGATGTCACAAACATATCGCATTGATGTCACAAATATATCGCTTTGACGTCACAAATATATTGCATTGATGTCACAAATATATCACATTGATGTTATAAACATCGCATTGACATCACAGATATATCATATTGATGTCATAAACATATCGCATTGATGTCACAAATATATCGCTTTGACGTCACAAACATAATGCATTGATGTCACAAATATATCACATTGAGGTCATAAACATCGCATTGACGTCACAAATATATCATATTGATTATCATAAACATATCGCATTGATGTCACAAATATATCGCATTGACATCACAAATATATCGCATTGATGTCACAAATATATCACATTGATGTCACAAACGTATCACAATGATGTCACAAATATATCGCATTGACGTCACAAATATATTACATTGTCATCACAAACATATCGCATTGATGTCACAAATATTTTGCATTGAAATCACAAATTTATCGCATTGACGTCACAAATATATCACATTGATGTTACAAATATATCACATTGATGTCACAAACATATCAACCCACAACCATAGTTTTATTCTTAGCTGAAAGGTGTTGTACGTGTTGTAAATATTGTATATAATTCAGATCTTCATCTGGTCTCCTCCATAGTCATATTGGTATTCTATAGGTCTCCTCTGTAGTCATATTGGTATTCTATAGGTCTCTCCTCCGTAGTCATATTGGTATTCTATAGGTCTCCTCTGTAGTCGTGTTGGTATTCTATAGGTCTCCTCTGTAGTCATATTGGTATTCTATAGGTCTCTCACTGTTGTCGTATTGGTATTCTATGTCTCTCTCCATAGTCATATTGGTATTCTGAAGATCTCTCCTCCATAGTCATATTAGTATTCTATGTCTCTCTCCATAGTCATATTGGTATTCTATAGGTCTCTCCTCTGTAATCATATTGGTATTCTACAGGTCTCACTGTTATCATATTGGTATTCTACAGGTGTCTCCTCTGTAGTCATATTGGTATTCTATATGTCTCTCCTCCGTAGTCAAATTGGTATTCTATAGGTCTCGCACTGTTGTCATATTGGTATTCTACAGGTCTCACTGTTATCATATTGGTATTCTATAGGTCTCTCCTCTGTAGTCATATTGGTATTCTATAGGTCTCTCCTGTGTAGTCATATTGGTATTCTATAGGTCTCTCACTGTTGTCATATTGTTATTCTGTAGTCAGCATTACTGCGTTTTATCGAATACAGAAATAAATATGTGACGCACATTAGCAGCAGAATTGCTGTGGGATTGATACTTAAATGGTCATTCATCTGAGCCCCTTGTCTCGAGTCATCCACCTACAGTCTATTAGTTTATCGCTAAACCCTCGTGTCACATTTGGATGATGCATTTTTCATGTTGGGAGATTCGCCGAGAGAAACGTGTGTGTGGTACGGAGGCAGCATTGACGTGATGCAGCACGTTGTGGTGACGAAACACTCATTTCATGGTTGAACTAATTCTGTAAATGTCAGGGAGCAGCGCATAGTGTCAGCGCAACGGCCTTGAGGCCGAACCAACCAGTCTGCTTTGCTGGTTTTTAATTAATTAATTAAACGTTAAGCGTGTTCTATTTATAAATTTTTTTAGTTATTTATTTATCAGGATAGCTCCTGTGATAGTGATCTTGTCTGATATTAACAGGAGTCCCCTTCACTCATAATAATATTATACGTTGCCTAAAATTAAATTGTTATTTTCAGTGCATGCATGCAATTCAGTTAGTACAATAAGTGTAAATTCTACTTATAACTACTCATATTTTATGCCAAATTTCAACGATGTTATGTTCATATAGAAATTATATATGTAAATATCATATGTAGTACAAATAAACATGTATACCGTATCATTCCAGATTGTCTGTATTACCTAGCTAATTGTTGAATTTATTATATGAAAGTCAACAATTTACTGAGTTGAATTTTGTGTAATGACGGGTAATTATTCAAACTTTCATTGATATTTAAAAATTACCTGACAGAACAATCCACCTCTTCTCTACCGCGCATTCCTGTCTTGTTGCTTGACATATTTGCACTTAAAATTTATATATTGGGGCCTGATGCCAAATGCTTTAGAGAACTTAATGAAAATAGAGAAACATGAAATTGTTCTTTACTCTGCTGGTCAACTGGTCATAACTGCCCCTGTCGACCTGGCCTAGTTATCATCGGTCAGGTTTCTACAACAATGAAGGTGAAACTACAAACAAGTCACAGCACTAATTGGATAGACGCAGTGTGATATCTTAGTATTTCAATACTCCGTGCTAAATTTGACTTTACAAAGAAGGAACTGGTAACCATAATTACGAGGACTTCAGTAAAAAAAATTCAGAAATGTTATGTACTTTCTCTGTCTGTCTAGGCTGTTGTTTTTGATGGCCACTAGCTAAGTTACAAATACAACATATTGTTTATGCCATAGCATAGTATTTGGTATAATTGAAATTTAATATGTGGATAAAAAACAGTAATTTTCATTCTACAGATCGATGCACAGTCAATAAAATAAGTGTGTCCTTGGCAGTTTCCAAAACACTGTTTCACAAAATGTGTGATACAAATTACTTCATCCATTCTAAATATAGAAATGATTTATTGATCAGTGACACGTTCCTGCGAGAATATATACACAATTGTGTTCCCAGAAATAGTGTATCATCTGTTTACCTATGACAAAGCCACATGCAAAAGATAACAATTAAGTAAATGGTCGTTTATACCCCTCAACGATACTAATTATATTCTATCGTGTGAGGCACTCTGACCTTCATATCAATGAACCACTTGGTTAATTTACACTACGTGTAAAATTATCAGGTTGGGAAATATGTGAAAAGATAAAAGATTTTCATAGCAAAACCTGCATGGAGAATACTCTAATGCAGAATACTCTATAAAATATGTGCACATTCAGACATAAGAAACACGACAAATTGTAGACAGAAACATTGCAGTTCATGACTAAATAATCTCCAGTAGTCTAGGTTGTATTGCACGGTTTTCTCCATATCTGGGGAAGCCATTGCAGAAAATTTAATCACAAAATAAAAATTGCACATTCAACAGGTGCGTCATCCCATCAACGACGACCCGACTCAAGACATATAATATGCTTTAAAACGTCCGAATGCCAAGGTCTGCTGGGAATCGAACTGACGCAAACCATCGCCATCTGCCTGACGTGATGTTCACCGTTATAATGCACCGACACACAAATCAATACACTACTTGCATCTTCTTCTGGCATGCACATAAAATATATATTATCAGGTTTTATTAGTCTGTCCAGGTCACATGACCAGACAACAGTATTACTGTAGCATTTATTAGTCATTATTTCTGGATGTTAGTTGGAAACATTGACCTGAACGACCCCTGCGCTAGCTAGGGTAGCGGTGGGACATTATTAATTATGAAAAAACTTAAATATGACAGCCACATATTGTCAGACGACCTCAGCTGACATATTTCCGTGCATGTTCATGTAACTGATGGTCTACTGGGTATTACGCAGAACTATGTAAAACATTGCATGCATTGTGGCCGTGCACGGGAATTTATTAAGACGTATAACCGTGCAGTTATGAAGCATGAAAGGGAAGAATGTGTGCACAGTGCCGCACATGCAGCTTACACATTCATGCATGCGACGCGGCCAACGTGAGGAGACTTCGTATACTCAGTTTGAATTATTTATCACAACTCAAGGCAATCCTAATCTAGTGTACTGCTCATTAATGGTTCTGAATTATACGCAGACAATAAACTGGCATGTTGGTAGCGCCACCTGGTGATTGGACATGATGTTGCTTTGTGATTTGGATCTCGGTGCAGATACTGATTTGTTGAGTGCAGTCTGTAAGACAAGTGGTTGGTGGCAAAGCTGGATTGACCTACTTTTGACACGAAGGCACTGGCTAATGTATACCGGGTAGCCATTTTCAGTTCGAGACTTGGGTGCATCACAAGTCACTAATATAGTCACTGTATTTTAATTAATTTATTTTTTTATTGTAAACACCCCTGATTCTAAGTAAATTTGATTTGATACTGCACTAGATCTGAGCCGTGCTATTTCCCTTTATTATTAGTGCACTTAATAGAGAAACTGTGTAACTTATATGACTTGTATTGCTTTCTAACATTTCACAAAATTCTACATTATTTCTGTTCAGATGTTGTACTGGCATTTTTCCTGGGACAGCATTATGTTTTGTACAGCATCACTGCTGACGTACCTGGCCAAAATAAAATCTATGTGTTAATACACTAATTTGGGCCAGTACATCCTCCCCCAGGCACCACCTTGGACCATTGAACTCTGATCTACAGGTTGGCGATGTTTTAAAAAAACACAAAGGTAGTTATTTAGAGTTATTTACTGATGTGCTGGCTGCTCGACCGATATACTTTTCTACCCGTCGGAGAAAGATCAAAAGAGTGGGCAAATTGAATGGTGAGCCACTCACCAGAGGGCATCACCGTGACTTTTCTACCCGCCGGAGAAAGATGGAAACAGTGGGCAAATTGAATGGTGAGCCACTCACCAGAGGGCATCACCGTGACTTTTCTACCCGCCGGAGAAAGATGGAAACAGTGGGCAAATTGAATGGTGAGCCACTCACCAGAGGTCATCACCGTGACTTTTTTTGCAGGAAAATATTTGTTGTGTGTCGATCGAGTGTCAGGTGATAACTGCTGCCTTTGGTTTGTTATCCCACGCACAGGTGTAAGCTTGTGTGTTAATAATCAGTAATTATGCTCTAGAATGACGTGCATTAATTTTTTTTGTATTTCCGTTTCAGAAAGCACGCCTGGCCCGAATCAGCATGGCCAAAAACTCTTCGGGGAACGCGTTTGTGTTGAGTAAGAAAAAGGTGAAGGACTTACTGCAGGCCCGAGAGAATGGCGTCGACATCGACTTGACTCTCAACTACCGCGATATCTTTGAGCTGCAGCATCACCACCTGTTGTCCTGTCTCGAGAACGCCACGGTCAGTAACACCGAGGAAGGGAAGATAATCAAGATGGTATCATCATAGACGTGTGGAAGCACATCTCAGTAGATCGCGGACTATGTCTTCTGTATCCATATCACGTTTTTTATGTATATAGAAGGCAGATACTTCCACATGTCTATGATGACATCATCATACTAAAGAAGCCATCTTGTTAAGAAAGTCTCTACAGGTAATAAAAATGTTTTGATGTAATTGAAATTATCCTGAAGAATTTCCAACATTCAATCCTCGGTTGATTTAGCCAATCATGAATCAGGTGAGTTGATGTTAAAATGTTTAGTATGTGGACAGTACCAGTAATATGTACCAGTAATAGGCAAAGTATCAGTAATATGTACCAGTAAAAGGCAAAGTATCGGTAATATGTACCAGTAAAAGGCAAAGTATCAGTAATATGTACCAGTAAAAGTCAAAGTATCAGTAATATGTACCAGTAAAAGGCAAAGTACCAGTAATATGTACCAGTAAAAGTCAAAGTATCAGTAATATGTACCAGTAAAAGGCAAAGTACCAGTATTATGTACCAGTAAAAGGCAAAGTATCAGTAATATGTACCAGTAAAAGGCAAAGTATCAGTAATATGTACCAGTAAAGGGCAAAGTATCGGTAATATGTACCAGCAAAAGGCAAAGTATCGGTAATATGTACCAGTAAAAAGCAAAGTATCGGTAATATGTACCAGCAAAAGGCAAAGTATCAGTAATATGTACCAGTAAAAGGCAAAGTATCGGTAATATGTACCAGTAAAAGGCAAAATATCGGTATATGTACCAGTAAAAGGCAAAGTATCGGTAATATGTACTGGTAAAACAGAAAGTATCGGTAATATGTACCGGTAAAAGGGAAAGTATCGGTATTACGTACCGGTAAAAGGTCAAGTATCGGTAATATGTACTGGAAAAGGGAAAGTATCAGTAATGCGTACCAGTTAAATGGAAAGTCTCGGTAATATGCGCAGTTGGTTTAAAGGAAGAATGCACACTTGTTAAAATTGGTCGAAGACAGCTGAATAGGATGTCATCTGTCATGCATCTGTAAAGCTTGACTGAACATGTCACAAACAGGAGAAATACTAAATCAGGTCTGAATAAAAAGCAACTCTTCAACAAAACACAGAAACACAAACTAACATTACTTGGCGCATCATCAGACAGGAAGGAATATAACAGGTAGTATTAGAGCAATGGTTAAGGTCAAAATGGCTGGGAGACAAAGAGCCCCATGGACAGGCAACATCAAGGCACGGAATGGAGAAATTAAATATGAAGATCTGATCAGAATGGCCCAGTGCAGGTATCAGTGGTGATCCATAGCAACCAAAATTCCTGGGGGGGAGATGGCACCCCATGATGAGGATGATGAATGCATTTTAAGGGTTAGATCTACCATGCATAATGTCTATCAGTTGAATTAAATATAAACGAAGCTTGTTTTTTGTGACTTGAAAAGGTCAATGCTGTATGACTTGGTGTGGGTAACAATGGGTTAATGACACAAGTTGACATGGGGTAAACGACTCAAGTTGACAGAGGGTTAATGACACATGTTGACAGGGTTAACAGCACAACTTGACAGAGGGTTGACGACACAAGTTGACAGAGGGTTAACGACACAAGTCGACAGAGGGTTAACGACACAAGTAAACAGAGGGTTAACGGCACAAGTTGACAGAGGGTTAACAGCACAAGTCGACAGAGGGTTAACGACACAAGTTGACAGAGGGTTAACGGCACAAGTTGACAGAGGGTTAACGACACAAGTTGACAGAGGGTTAACGACACAAGTTGTTTCTGCTGTTGCAGGAGCACACATTCTGTGAGATGGACACTAATTTTGTGAAGAAGCAACAGTGTGACACGCCCCTTCTCACCCCCAGCCCTTCCCTCAACTCCGTCACCAGTAACACCCTGTGCTGCGTCACCAAGAGGGGCGTAACACGTAACTACCTGGTGAGCTGATGGAGCAGTTGTGTCCTCTGCTGTCAGAATCGACCAAGTGTCGCATTTGACAAATTTAGGTTTATTATTGACGTGTCAGATGTGCCATTAAAAGGGCTTCAAAATGATGTATATTTTATTATTGGTGATTTTAGATCCCATTTATGTGTGTTTAATTATTCATTATCATTTATATATATTTAATTATTTATTATCATTTTGATAATGGCTTTTGCACGTCCCTGTTCACGATTATGTTTACTGATTCTGTGAGCTCAGGTTCCTGAGGATATAGGCGCTATGGAAGTTTGTTATTATCGTTTTATGTTAAATATACTTCACAATGGTCTTGTGCTGGAGGCCTTGGCACAAAACTGAATAATATACTTCACAATGGTCTTGTGCTGGAGGCCTTGGCGCAAAACTGAATAATATACTTCACAATGGTCTTGTGCTGGAGGCCTTGGCGCAAAACTGAATAAATATACTTCACAATGGTCTTGTGCTGGAGGCCTTGGCGCAAAACTGAATAAAACCCAGTTTACTTGGCTCTAGAAATAAGTGTCTTTCTCCTGACACTGGAGTTTAACCCGCAATACACCGCTGTCATATCTGGGGGGACTTGTATTTCCAACCGCTTACAGGAACGAATGCAGATTTAACCAGATCCTGTGTCTAAGTGACGTGGGAAAAGATTAATTTACAACATGCAGTTCTACAGCAAAACTGTGCATCTTGGGAGTGAGACAACAATAATAGTTCTTTGAAATCCTTTAGAGGTTGTTTAGTGGTGGAGCATTGATGTGTCACACTCGAAACTGCAGTTAAATAATTACTTACAGATCTGGATGACTTAGTTCAGTCCGTGTTGCTTGAGTACTTGGCTCTCGTTAACCTGCGATGCATGGCCATTGTGTCCGGGGACTGTCCGAATAGCCTAAATGACTTGGGGAAATTACTTTGTTTTTTTTTCGTAGTGTATCACTAACCTACTGATGGCTGTGTTGGTTCAGTGTGTGTAACAGTATTATTGTTGCAATGCCAGCGTGAACTGCCATCTTTTATCTTGCATTTTGTATGTATCTTTGAATTCATTGTATAGAAAAGGTTATGCTAAATAGAATCACTGATTCCCTGAAGTGGTGCTTTGTAATACAGCAGAATAGGGGATGATTCCGTCTCTGCCAATGTATTTGATTCTACTAAACAACTGATTATGTTATCCGTGATTCTGTTAAGCAGAGTCCACAGCATGTATGTTTACAGGTTTAATGTAACTCTCACATTACTTTCATGATGGAGATTATCTACATAATATTATGTAAATGCGCTATGAGGAATGTGACAGTCTCACTGTCTCTCCAACCATAGGGAAAAGACATGAGTCAGTGATAGAACTGTATGTTTGTTTGTAGCAGCGGCACGGCACAGACTCGGTGCACGAGGAGTACAACGACATGCAGGTGTTGTCGACACCGGACGCCCACCGCATGTCTCGCTCTAGTCTCAACGCGAAGGCGTTCCCCGGCTCTGACAAAACCAACAACACCGCCGTCACCAAGGCTGTCATCACCGTGCCAATGTCAGGTGACAGTAACTCTGACGCGGAGGTGGCAGTCACGGCGCATGTCGATGGGAAGTCACCGACACAGCGTGGAGGAAAACCGGTCTGCATCTCAACGTTATAATATAGGCATGTGTGCCACTCTGTCAGTAGCATATCAACATGATATAGGCATGTGTGCCATTCTGACAGTGGCATCTCAACATTTTAATATAGGCATACAAGTCATGCTAACAATGGCATCTCAAAATAGGCATGTGTGCCACTCTGACAGTGGCATCTCAACATTATGATATAGGCATGTGCTATACTGACAGTGGCATGTCAACATTAAATATAGGCATATGTGCCACTCTGACAATGACATCTCAACATTATAATATAGGCATGTGAGCCACGCTGACAGTGTCATCTCAAATTAGGCATGTGTGCCATATTGACAGTGGCATCTCAACATTATAATACAGGCATGTGAGTTATGCTGACAGTGGCATCTCAACATAGGTATGTATGCCACTCTGACAGTGCCATGCCATTTCAACATCATGATATAGGCATGTATGCCTTGCCTAAAGTGGCATCTCAACATTACAATGCAGGCACTCTGACAGTGGCATCTCAGCGTTATGATCTAGGCATGTATGCCACACTGACAGTGGCGCCCCTTGTGGGGGGGTGGGAGAAGCGATGCTCAATGACCAAGTCTGTTCACTAGGAGGCTAGGATTGTTTACACGGCTGCCGTGTCATAGGAACCAGCAGAGCCGTGCAAGGACTACACCCGTGCATGTGTACGTGCCGTGTATACTTTCCCAGTAGATTTAGGGTGGCACCACTCACGTGGAATACCACTCGTGAACCTGGACTGATGTAGAAATGTGTGTATGAACAGACACGTTTGCACTCATGCATACCTGACATACACGTGCCAAAGTGCATGAGAAGGCGCCTTTGTGCGTTTTCATTTACACAGGTACTGCCAGAGTCAATATCAATGTTTTTGTACATACATAGACTTTAAAGATAGCTAGTTGTGTGGATTCCGCTGTCAGCTGAATTCAGCGTTGGAATTGCTTCATAGATTGATGTACATAAATGTATACAGTCGTGGTGGTCTCAGATTGAGCCTTATTTTAGATTGACAGTGCGCATTCTTCAGTTCAGTGGTTAGTGGTATGCATTATACAAAATATATGTTCCATTCAGAAGTTTTTCTGTGAAGAAACGTCAAAGAAATTTCACACATTGTGCCAAATGTTGGAAAAACAGATAATTTGTCTATACATTTTCATTATTGCAATTGACCCTTCTTGTTTGAATCTTCATCTTCACATAAATCAGTAGCTTTGTCAAAACTTGACAAAACAGACTCACTAAAGGTAAAAGGTATAACAAGTTTGATCAACAAAAACTGGATAAAACCAGTCAACTGATGCAGGAATGCAGTTGGTCTAAGATAAGACACAATCTGAGACGGTGACATTTTCATACAAGAAACGTTCCTGAAGCAGAGTTTGCTTGGAACATCACCGACGGCAGAATGGTTTATAAGAACACATTGATGGAATGGCCACAGCTCACTTCTATGTCGTTAATCGGGGATATTTAAAAGGGGTTTTAAAAAATAGTTTAGTCTTATTTCATCCAAATAAATGTAATGTGTCTGTCGTAGTTAACGAGCGCCTAATATGTCTGTCATAGCTATCGAATCGAATGCCGTGGTGTTTTTTTATTCGTTAGGACCTGCTAAAATCATTAATACAATTCAGAATTTGTCTCATGAGATGTAAAGTTTGTAGGAATTTGAACTGCCATGAGCAGCCATGTATTTATGTGTAAATAAATGTCTAGTCGTTTATTCCCGTAAACAAACAGAGCATCTTTAGTACACTATGTATTGTAGCATATATTATAGACATCTGTAATTACCATAATAACTGCATGTGGGTTCTCTGGCAACAGGTTTGTATTTTATGTGTGTGCGTGTGTGCACATGAATGAATGCGTGTGTGTGTGCGAATGTGTGTGCATGCGTGCAAGTGTATGAGTGCATACAAGTGGCTGTTAAAGTATTATGGTAAATTATACCAGCTAAACAAACTTTGTTTAGATGTGAAGCTGAAAGTGTCTCGTCCCACAGGAACAGTGCGTCTCTAAAAGTGAACCAGATTAGACACGCTGCAACAGGAGTTTGATTCAAATGTAGAAGTAGCCACTGATGAGACCATGCTCTCATTCCAAGCTTGTCGCTTTAGTGTCAGTTGATTGACAAAGTTGACATTTTCTCAAGTGACGGATTCAAAACAGGGTGACTTGTAGAGTGAGAACCTGACAGGACTGGCTCTCGGTGGTGGTGGTGGTGGTGGTGGTGGTGGTGGTGGTGTGGTGTGGTGTGGTGGTGGTGGTGGTGGTGGTGGTGGTGGTTATTGTAAGGTGAAATGCTATGTAGTCTCCGTCTGGATACAGTATTAGTTTGGTTTGTTACAACACCGCTGTGCAGTGTATGGTGCCGGGTGCATGGTGCAGTGGTGCCTTTGAAATGAATTAGTGATCATTAACTAAAACATTCAGTCACCGCAAAGCTGTGGTGATTCTGTGTACACAAGAATAAAAAACGTGCAAGTTTTTTTACGGGACTTGTCTTCTATTAGGTGCTATATGGTATATATTTGTGTGGAACTGTGTATGATAGAGCTGGAGAAAAGCTGTCTCCACAAATGTACATGGAATATGTTGTCGCCAGATATTTTCCACTAACTCACAAAATGGAACGTACAAATCATAAATAAATTAAAAATTAATTTTTTTTATCAAATTTGTGAACAGTGATTTTTTGGTTTCCTCCTTCACCTCTGGTGGTACATTGGTGCATGTGTAATGCAAAAGGCATAATATATGAATAATGCAGTTAAATACTGGTTCTATCTATGCATTTTTTCTGCAGATATATTTAGGGTGCGCTTGATAGCAGTGAAACAAGGTAGCAGTTAGTGGGGACACGAATGGGTTGTGACTGTGGCAATGCCTGGGTCTCTGGCGGTGGCATATTCCTAAACATTCTCGTATTCTTACATATTCACATATGGCAGAACTCAGTATACATTCAGGACTCGGTGTACATTCGGGACTTGGTGTACAGTCGGGACTTGATGTATAGTGGGAATCGTTGTACAGTTGCAACTCGGTGTACAGTTGGGACTCTGTACAGTCACGACTCAGTGTAAAGTCGTGACACGGTGTACAGGTATGACTCAGTGTACAGTCGAGACTTGGTGTACAGTGGGACTCGGTGTGCAGTTGCAACTCGGTGTGCAGTCGCAACTCGGTGTACAGTTGGGACTCAGTGTAGTCGCGACTCAGTGTATTGTTGGGACTCGATGTACAGTCAGGACTTGGTGTTCTGTTGGGATAGTGTACAGTTGGCACTGTGTACAATTGGGACTCGGTGTACTCTTGGGATTGGTGTACAGTTAGGACTCTGTGTACAGTTGGGACTCTGTGTACAGTTGGAACTATGTGTACAGAACTTAGAAAGATCTCGCTGGGTTTTCTATGACAGATATGAAATGTTAGCAAACACAACTGTTTGGTGTTTGACCAGTTTCTGTAAAGGAAGACTTAAAATCTATGTAATGTGTTGCTGGTTCATGGCATGTAGATTGCAAGACAGAAGTTGTATCATTTGTTTTCACTTTAAATAATATGTTATTGATTAATGATACGTGTATATGGATGAACCATGACTACTAACTATTTGTCTGTCTTCTAATCCTACCGTATTTTATAGTGTTTTATATGGTACTAGATGTCTTTATAGGGGGCGACACTTGTTGCCACTGTGTGTCGTATTGATCAAATGATGTACATAAGTAAGTCTCATGTAAATAGATTGTTTCTCATGGTAATTCAGCACCACGTATTGAATGAGATTATTACTGTGGTGTAACCAGTTCATTGTAAACAAGTTACAGACGAGATCAATTAATCTCTTTAGCAGTAATAAAGTTCAATATTCAGTAGTAATCAAGACCAATAATCAACAATAACAAAGATCAATAATCAATAATAATCAAGAAAATGTAACACCCTAAATTACTTTTAAAAAAGGAAGTCATAAATATGTTCAAATCAAGTCTCGCAAAAGGCTGTGTGTGAATATAAATGAAAATAATGTGTTTTAATGTAAGTAATTTTTATTGGCTTCTGAACATCAAATTGCACTGTATGATGATACAAGGATTAGGTATGGATACGACACTTTCAGAACAGAAGGGTTTGGTAGCATTGGTGTTTACTGGAATGTTGTGAGGCGATAAACTTGAATTGGAAATTTGACTTTAAACATTTGAAGTTTAAAATAACAGATCATACGCCAATGATTGTCTAGAGAAGGTTGCACTGCGCAAAGGTGTTTTGCCGCTGAGGCACATTTGTAAATATTGTGAGAAAGTAAGGTCTGGTTTGTCTACAGCGAGACAACATGCTGCACATATTTTTTTTTCTTGAAATCCCCGGGTATAGTCTCATTGACGGCAAAATTACTGTATAGATATGAGTATATGTAAATAAAACTCTCTGTGTGTATTTTGGGTTTGTTGAATTCTTTTGTTTGCTCAAGTTTAAGTGACATTCCACGGCTGATTCAAACAGAAAGTTAATTCAATCCACTCAAGGGTTTCTAGGCCTTGTTGGCTACTAGCTACTAGATGGCATTTCATCATGACCTTGGTGGTATTGTAGACAAATTGCACCTATTGGGAATATGTTGAACTATATTAAAATTCCATAGGCTGATTGATCAGAGTGTAACAGATTTTAACAATAAAATGAATAACCTGGAAAACTCTTGATACAGTAAAATGTAAAAGTTTAAGTATAATATATAAAAATATTTTGTGCATCGATGGATCATCATAAATAGCAGTATTAGTCGATATTTTCTTTTAGAAAACACACTTGTGTGTTGTTGGATTTGTTGTTACCTGACTAGTTATTATCATTTGTAATTACGGCATGGCTGAATGCTTCCCAGAGAAGTCGAGCTGGTGTTTGAATGAACAGGTGTGCCGAGGGTGAAGGCTAAAGTGCTTTGAATGGTCCTAAACAGTAGATGTTGCTATGTTAGAACTTAATTTAACCGTAATACTGGTACCAGCCCTGATCGAGCCTGTGCTAAGCACTTCATTCAACATGAATGCAGGTTTCATCCGACACATAGGTAATTTGCTCACTAGTTGTATTGATGTAGTCAACCTTGTGTGGTAGGTGTTGGTTCTACTGTGTGCTATGGCAACGATCGCCTGGGTGTTGTGTCATTAAAGAGATGACAAATATTCTGATTCCTACACACCTTTGTTGGGGAGTTGTCACTGCCTTGCCAGTGGTTGCTGTATTCGTTTGACCTACTTGTTCTCTCTGAACATATGTAGTAATAAAGTTATTTATACAATTACAAATCACTTGTGTTTGCTTATTATTGAATCTGCGGTCAGATTCAAATGTATACATATCAAGTTAGTGGATGGGATTTCACCGGGAGTGGATGGGATTCCTCCAAAATTACTAATGGAAACAGTAGAACAAATCAGTATACCACTTGCAAGAGTATTCAACTTGTCATTAAAAGAGGGAGTTGTTCCGTTTGAATGGAAAGAAGCAAACATCATACCATTATTTAAAAAGCGTTCGAGAAATAAGTCAGAGAATTACAGGCCAGTGAGTTTAACGTCAGTGATTTGTAAATTATTAGAAAGGTTAATTAAAGACCATATGGTGGACTTCCTCGTTAAGCATAAATTATTAAATTCATCTCAACATGGATTCCTTAAAGCGAGGTCATGCTTAACAAATATGTTATGTTTTTTGGAAGAAATCACTAAGTGGATAGACGAGGGATCGCCAGTAGATATTATCTACTTAGATTTTCAGAAAGCTTTTGACAAAGTGCCACATCAAAGATTACTACTTAAATTAAAAGCCCATGGTGTCGGGGATAGCATAACTGACTGGATAGAACAATGGCTGACTGACAGAGGACAACGAGTTGTAGTAGATGGAGAAGTTTCAAATTGGAAATCGGTTTTGAGTGGGGTACCTCAAGGATCAGTATTTGGACCTATATTATTCTTAATTTATATCAATGACTTGGACGACAGTATAACAAGTAATGTACTGAAATTTGCGGATGACACGAAACTGTTTAGAAAGGTTAATACTGATGGTGATAAACAACATTTACAAAACGATCTAGACAGATTAGTGAAATGGTCTGAGAAATGGCAGATGTTGTTCAATTTTGGGAAATGTAAATGCTTACATACAGGACATGGGAACTTGAATGTAAACTATAAAATGGGAGATACTGTTCTGGGTACTACTGTAAAAGAAAAGGACTTAGGAGTTACAATAAGCGCTGATATGAAAGTTTCAGAGCAGTGTGGTATTGCAGCTTCAAAGGGTAATCAAATTCTTGGATTGATTAGAAGAAACATAACATACAAGGGAAAAAAGTTAATTATACCTCTATATAAAGCAATAGTTAGACCTCATTTAGAATACTGTATACAAGCATGGAGACCATATCGTAAGAAGGATATAGATACGCTTGAACGCATACAAAGGAGAACAACTAAAATGATTCCAGAACTGAGAGACCTTAATTATGAAGAACGCCTGAAAGAATGTGGTTTAACAACTCTAGAGACAAGGAGGTTAAGAGGAGATCAGATTGAAGTTTTTAAGATATTGAATGGGTATGAAAATATTGATAGAAATATGTTTTTCTCACTCAAGAAGGATAGCAGAACTAGAGGACATGAGGTAAAATTAGTAAAGGATCAATGTAGATTGGACATCAGGAAGCACTCGTTCTCACAGAGGACAATAAATGAATGGAACAAATTGTCTACAGATTGTGTAACCGCTAGCAGCGTGAATATGTTTAAAAACAAGGTTGACACATATCACCATAACAAGGGTTATAAGTAGATGAACATTGTTGGACTCTCGATAAGCCAATGGCTTCTTTGTCCACTTGCCATCTGGGCCTTTGGCTTAGATGACAAATCTTGTTAAATATCAGAATGGATCATCTCAAAATATAGTGTTAATGTTTAAAAGAGCATTTTAAAGTTGCACACTGGTTTAAAGTCACATATTTACTCTTTTTATGAAAGTTCCTGTATGAGAAGAATAAAATGTTCCTGTTTTAGCAAAGTTCGTGTAAGACGAGTGAAACATATTTTGCTTATAGAAAGTTCTTGAACTATATGATTCAACACTACTGAAAGTTGATGACAAGACAAAAATCTAAATTCTAAGTTTGTATTAAAATCGAATCGTTATTTTGTGCTTTTTGTAGGATGGAATTGCTTCAACAAGTTTACTAACTGTTTTCAATGGGAACAAAAACGATGGTTGTCAGACTGTTTACTTAATTGGCAGACTGAATTACTATCGATTTCAATTGGAAAACAATGCTGTACTGTACTGTATTCATACGTGTCCAGTAGATGGCGACACTTGCCCACCGAGAATAACAACATGGCTGCGTGGAGAACGTGTTGGTGTAGAGGCCTCGGTCTTCGAAGCCGATTTATAGCAAAATGTACTCAAAATAAACTTGTCCTGCGGCACTATGCTGTGATAACGGGACATCCAGAAATCGACAAGTCGTTGAATGTTATAACGCAAGGGAAGGCAGAGAATTGGCTCAAAAATTATGAAAATTTTGTTGGGCTGACGGAAGTGAGAGAAGCGCAAACCAAGGTTATCGAGGTAAGGCCGTAAGCGTACGCATCAAGTCCAGTTATTGTTGCGCGAAGTGGCATTTATTTCATACGTTGTATCGTTGTGCTATATTATAGTAAAGGACGAAACCTCGTTGTTTGTAATGCTATAATAAAGGATGTGTAAATTGGGCGTGGCAGAAAGTTGAGAAACGGGTGATCCTCAGAAACAGGGGCAGCTAGTATATAATTATATATATATATATATATATATATATATATATGTGTGTTTATATATGTATATATATATATATATATATACATACATGCGTGGGGTGTGGTTGTCACCACCTCCGCCGTTTCAAAGCTTGGGCAATTTCGTTCACCCCACTTTGCCTGTGTCTGTCGGGAGAGACAGTAAAAGCCGTTGGTCCCTTCTATCTGTGTCTATGCCAGGGGAAGTAAAAGATCCCACGCAGGGAAATGGAAAAAAAACCTGTGATGGACTCACTAATTCTAGAGAAGGACAGTCTTAAAAAAACAGTACAGCATAATCTAAGCAGATTCGGCTTAATGGATGGTGGCTGCCTAACATAAAGAAGAAGAAGAATACATACACTGTCAGTGTCACTGACAGACACATGCATGCATGTACACACACACACACGTCTGCTAAGTTTTATAATGGTGGTATTAGTGATAACCCTCTTGGATCATCACCATTAGTCATGGTATTATTTTCGGTTGGTAATACATACAATACAAGTCATAACATCTACTTCCATGTTCCAGAACTACCCACTGATATAGTGTACCAGTTGAATAGGGAAAACAGAAAACAACTAATGATACACATTTTGTCAGCATCCAGTAAACATTAATACAATAAATAATTAATGTGAACATTGTTTCCAGGCTGAGGCCGCGTTCCTGATGGTTCAGGGGGAGAGGCGAGAGAAACAGCACCAAATGAGTGCCATCCACACCAAGCTCAAGGCCATCAACGCAGAACTGGACAAGGTCCAGCGCGGGGACGAGCGCTACCTAGTCCTGGTGCAACAGGAGTTCACGGTCATCAAGGAGGAGGGGCAGATTGAGCGAGAACTGGAGCTTCTAGAGCAACATGAGCGTGAGCACTTCGCTTCGTTGTCGTCCGCTGTCCGGGAGAGCCATGAGAAGGAACGTGCTCGAGCAGAGCGAACTAAATACTGGTCGGTGATTGGTTCGATCATTGGTGCAACGATTGGCATTATCGGGACATCGTTGAACAACTACCTGCGAATGCGAGAGCTACGAGGGATTGTGTCCGAGTCTATCTCCGGGAATCACGAGATGAAGACGCTCGTCACAAACTTGTCGAATACGATGAAGAACCAGCACAATCAGATACAGAGTTTCATCAGCGATTTGAAGGGGTTCCTGCCCTCTAGTGTCTCCGAGACACAACAGAAGCGTCTTCAGCCGATCAAACAGACAGTGTCAGTTGATGCCACCATGCGACAGATGGAAGACCAAACAAAGGACATTCTTGCTCTCGTCACAAAGCAGGAGAAACTTTTAGAAAGGGAAATGAACGACATGAAGAAATTGTTTTCCACTTCACGAGCAAAATCTGGCGATGTTGTCTATGTTGGGCCTGACATGAGTCATCTTCTAGAAGAATCGCAACAGAATATGGAATGGAAAATGAAGATAAACGCTTTGTGGACAGTTACTTTCATCTACGGTGCTTTTGCATTGACCTTGCCAATCTTGTACGGGATTATTAAAGGAAGCTGAAACTGCAGTGTATATGCAATGACGGGGAGCATGTAAATGAGCATAGGATTTCATTCTAAAAGTAGGAAAGGAAAATGTGTATCGCCATGTACAGTCATTGTGGTACTGCCTATTTTCTGGAATGGACACAGAACATGACGGAATGGCAGATAGAGTTCAGTGGGTACTACATATGATGACGTTACAGGCGTGTCTAGATAGACAACGGTACAATGCAACACTTCACCAAATCAGAAGCAGTTATAATATGTAATAATGAGAACGAGGCTGCCGACTTCACTATTTGAAACATTTGGTTCTCCGCTATTTTATACATTTTTAAACTTTACAGTGTTTTAGTTTTAAACCAGTGTTGCGCAATATAATATTTAAATGTGCTGTTTTATGTAGACCACAACGTCAGTGTCAAGATAAGTGTTTTTACATTAAGTTTTATATTTCGACAGTTATGTGTTAACTGACTACTTTTATTATCGCCCATTCTTGTCGCCGGCACAACACATTTTCTTTGCTTTGGTATTTTTAATTAAACGTTATAATTGTATGCTCTTAATATATTTGCTTCTGTAATATTTTAATTATTCAGCTCGCGATAATGCACTTATAACCCCTAGTTAACATCTAACAGGCCTAGGAGTCACAATTTAGTGATCAGAGTCGGCCCTGATCAGCATCTCTAATTAAATAAATTAGTCTTGATGAAGTTGATCCTAGAATTGTGACTTCTTTCCCAGCAGCTGCACTTAGCCTTACCCATCACTGAGCATACAATTATGTATTTTCTCTTCGTGCTGGCCATTTGTTTATTATCTTTGTCTACATTGTTTAAAGAAAAATGCTATTCTTTTGATGAAGATATATACAATACATATAGACACTCTGAAATATTCATCAACAATAGTATACGATTTAGCTTCTCACAAACGTCATCTTTACATCTTTCTTATCTTCGACTATGTACACAAAGAAAATGGTCTACAAAATCTGGTTGTAACCCATCATTTAGACTGTCTATCATCCTCCTTCTTGCAGGTGATATCTCAATAAATCCTGGACCAAAAACATTTCAAAACATGCGCTTTGCCACTACTAATGTTCGATCTGTACGTCATAAATCTGCTGCCCTTTCTGATCTGATATTATCTAAACACACAGACATTTTAGCTTTAACAGAAACATGGCTATTAGCATCTGATACATCAGCCTGTCTTGCCGATATTTGCCCAAATGGTTTTTGCCTATACCATCACCCCCGTCGCTCAGGTAGGGGTGGTGGGGTTGCATTCCTAGTACCTGAAATATATAAAGTAGAAATTATTCATACACCTCAATACCAAAGCTTTGAGGTAATTTGTATTGTTATAAAACATTCATCCTTATCTGCTAATTTTATATGCATCTACCGTTCTCCTGCAAGCACAAATACATTCTTTGATGAATTTCCAGATTTCCTTGAAACCACCTTACAATTCCAAGAAGACATTTACATGTTTGGGGATTTCAGTATCCACCTTGATCTACCATGTCCAAATACTAGATCATTCATGGATGTCCTTCAAACATATGCATTACATCAACACGTTTCATTTCCTACACACGTTCATAGTCATTGGCTCGACCTGTTTATTACTAGATCTACTTGCCCTAACATTAAAGCAATATTCCCTACTGATGGTTTATCAGATCACCTTTGTGTCATTATCGGTTTGCAGTTGCAAGTTGGTTCAAAATCTAGAAAAAAAATGATCACATTTTGACCAATAAATAAAATTAACATAAATACCCTTCATGAGGATCTAGCAAACTGTGATCTTTTGATCAAACCTAAATCTACACTATGCGAGCTTGTTAATCAGTACAATGAAACATTAAATAAACTTCTGGATAAACATGCTCCGAAACAAACCAAAAGTGTACAAGTTCGCCCTCCATCACCATGGATGTCTAATGATATAATAGTAGCAAAACGTCGTCGTCGATATCTTGAAAGAATTTGGCGACAAACTCGTTCTCCAATTGATCGATCCCGTTATACTAAACAGCTACATATATGTAATCACATGATGTCAAAAGCAAAGTCCGATTACTATACACATTTTATCACAACAAATTCTGAAAACCCTCGGCAGATGTGGAAATCTGTTAACAAAATTCTACATCGGCAGAAATTAAAAGCACTGCCTGAACATTCTTCATTGGATACATTGTGTAGTTCTTTTTCAAAATACTTTACAGATAAGATTGCTCGTATTCGATCAAATTTTGTCATTAATAATAATGACTTTGATTTCCCTGAACCGCCACTTTCTGAAAAAACACTACAGAGTTTCACACCTGCAACTACTAATGAAGTTCTCACCATTATTAAAAAATATCCTAACAAATCGTGTGATCTTGACCCATTTCCAACACTTCTACTAAAAAGCTATCGATCCACTCATCTTTCCAATTACTACTATCATAAACCTTTCAATGCAGAGTGGAGTTGTTCCACAGGATTTCAAACATGCTCTTGTAAATCCTCTTATTAAAAAACAAACTTTGTGCAAAGATGACCTAAGGAATTATCGTCCTATCTCTAATCTCAGTTTTCTGTCAAAAATATTGGAAAAAGTAGTTGCTAATCGCCTTCATGAACATATTTACAACCATCACTTATCAAATGATCTACAGTCTGCATATAAACGATTCCATTCTACTGAAACAGCTCTTCTCAAGATACACAATGATATAGTTGATAACATGGACAATGGCAAAGTCACAGCACTCACTTTACTTGATCTCTCAGCTGCTTTCGATACAATTGATCATTCAATCCTTTTACAACGCCTCCATAGATATTTTGGAATTTCTGGCCCAGCTCTTCGGTGGTTCAAATCATTTTTATCAGACAGATATCAAAGTATTAACATATCTGGCACATTATCTAGCCCACAACATCTACCATTTGGAGTGCCACAAGGATCCGTCCTTGGCCCTGTTCTGTTCAGCTTATATACTACATCGCTCAGCCAAGTTATTGCTAATCGTAATCTCAGTCATCACCTTTATGCTGATGACACACAGGTTTACATATCTCTTTCACAATCAAATGTACAAGAATCTCTTTCGACTTTTAGTGATTGCCTTACTGATATCTTGTCGTGGATGGAATCAAGTAAGCTAAAGCTTAATCCAGATAAAACAGACCTTATTATTATTGGCACTAAACAACAACGAAATAAAGTCATCAACCATTTTCCTGTAAAACTGCTTGGCAGTGATACATTCTCATCAGATACTGTTCGTAATCTAGGTGTTATCTTTGACAGTGATTTCAACTTTCGCCAGCATATCTCTCAAGTATGTAAATCCTGTTTCTATCATATTCGTGATCTTCGTCGAATTCGACGTCACATATCTATATCTACTGCTAAAACAATATCAACGGCACTAATTAGCAGCCGTCTTGACTATTGCAATTCACTACTAAACAACATTGCTAAAAGAGACTTGGCTAAACTCCAACGAGTACAAAATTGTCTGGCACGTGTGGTTCTCAGGGCGCCTCGGTTTTCACCGTCACTACCACTACTTAAACAGTTACACTGGCTTCCAGTTTCTTATCGAATTAATTTTAAGCTGTCCACTCTTGCATATCGTGCTCTATCTACACAACAACCATTCTACTTGGCTAGTCTCCTGCATCTTTCAAATATCCCTAGGCAGCTAAGATCATCAGTTTCACAACAACTTATTGTACCTAAAACAAAACTTAACTTGGGTAAACGTGCCTTCTCTGTCGCTGCGCCTAGGGTCTGGAACGAACTCCCTATCGCTTTGAAAACATCCGAAACTATTGCTATTTTCCGAAAAAAACTCAAGACATACCTATTCCAAATTGCATTCCCACCATAAATGTTCGGTTGTCCCTCGTTCTGATACTGACTTTTGCGCGTCCTTGTTTACGATTACGCCTACTGATTCTGTTTTGTTGCGCCTCTGAGCTCAGGTTCCTGAGGATATAGGCGCCATAGAAGTCAATTATTATTATTATTATTATAATATGTAATAATCAGCTGTCTTCGTATCACGGAATGACGCGGAATGGTTTTGCCTATTCAACCAATGGTGATTGACAAGTAATGCCGCCTACTAGCAATCAGTAGTTGAAAATCAAAACATGGCCGTCAGCACCATCCTGTGTCATTCCACTGAATAAAAACATAGCTTATTGTATACCAGGCAAATACTGCCTTAATCTATAATTATATATTTGCATCAAATTTGGTGAAGAGTTGCGATATACCCTTATTTATCTACATATGGCATTAACATCATCATTAGGAGCACCCATTGAATGCTGTCCACTGTTCCATTCTGAAAAATAAGCAGGCCCAATCCTTCCACCCTCAGCAACTGGTGTGCACCTGATATATAGGCAATTAAGCATAAATTGATTTAACGCAAGTGAATTTATTTGTTAAGTACCAGTAAGGCTTATGGGTGTAATAATATATTTGCAAGTCTGAATCTGAAAGGTAACTTAGGCCAAGAGCCAGGCATATTTATTGACACTATGTAACTGCTATGGTAATAATTTGAAGGGACTCTGTTCGTGTTTTTCGTAAATCCTGCTATATACAGTGTGGTGTAAACTATCTGATCTAACATCTTCACCGCCAGACATGGTTTAATGACCCAGAATGTTTTAAATATAATTGAATTGTTTCCTGTTTATGTATATCGACCTTGCTATTCAGCATGCAAAGTAAACATGATATTCGAGTCAAAACATTCAAATAAAACAGATAATGGTCCTGTTATACGAATAAATTGTGGTTCAGAACACATCCGGGCTGTCAATATGTTAGAATAAATATGGTGTATACTATACAACATGACTACGATACAACATGACTGCGATACAACATGACTTTACGATACATGACATGACTTTATGATATAGACGATCAGACTTTGTGCCTTTAGAACAATTATGGATTAAATTGTACTTAAATTTAATACAAATATTGGTTTATGTAAATTTTGCATAATATGGAGTTGTTTTGTTGCAACCTTGCATATCCATGTGTGTCTGTGTGGGACTGTTTGAATATAGAATTATGACACAAATTATTATTGTGTTTATTGACATCAGTGTAATTGGGTGATGGTTCCTGAGAAACCCCGGTGACAGTTCAATGAATCTGATTTTTAGGAAATGTCTACAAGCACTGTGTCCTTGTTTGTTGTAATTTAACAGTTTCAGCCAATACCAGGATTTAAACCCAATGAAATTATGATGCTGTGTTAAATTCATTGTAATAGTGTCAGTGTTCTTTTTTGAAAAACTAAAATGTTTTGTGTGAAAATGTTGTGCTTTTGTAATGCTGAGTGCTGCAGTAATGTAGCAGTATGAGTGGCAAAGTTGCTTGACTCAGTTATTTGTATTGTCAGTCATTTCTTTGTATTTGACCATGTTTTTGATGGTCCGTAAATGCAAGGATAACAAAGCTGCCATGTCTGTAAACTTAATCCAACATCTGAAAAGTAATCATCTTGAGAACATTTATATTACATGTCTTTTTCAAGGTGTGCAATATTGCACAAAAGTTCACCTTTTGGTTCATGCAAATTGCTATGAAACAATAAATTTGAAAATGAGCATTTATCTGAATGTTGAGTTTGTCTACACACGCACACACACACGCATGCACACACTTGCACCCTCTCCATCATCCTGTGTAACAAATGTTGAATTGTTGTTATTGCGTTTTGATAACATGGTGACTAATTTGATGGAAATCGCAAAACGTTAAAACATAATTTATGGGTGTTATCTTACTTATTTAGATCGTTTTTAGTATTTTGAATCATTTCCCCGTCCAACCCGACTTTTAGAAAATGTTCTGACTTTATGCATGTGCAACAGAAACAAGGATTTTTGCAATAAAGACAAAAACAAGACCTCCACTTCTGGGAGTCTGCTGTAGTCTGCTTAGGGTCTGCAGCCTGCTTAGTATTCTGCCCCCCCACAATTATTATAAAGTTACATTTTCTGTGAAAACATGGCTTGATGGTCGTGTGTGTTCCCATGGTATGGGGTAGGTAAAATGTAATGGCACCATGGATTGATATGGGGGTCTGTAAAAAATAAATGCATTTCTGAGGTTTAATTGAAATGTTTAGTTTGGCGCAGGGGTACATCACAAGTTGCAAGGCGACCCCAAAGTTGGGAGGGAGTACCACAACTTTTTTTATGGCGAGGCCATAGCCCCCCCAGCTCACCCCCTGCGGTTATTCACTAGATGGCGCGCGTTTCCATGCAGTCAGAAACAAGTGCTTCCATCTGGTGACGTTCTAATTATCAATTAGTGAACTTGACCTTTATGACGTAAACTCCACAGTGGTCGCCATCTTAGTGTGTTGATGTTATGAATCGGTAGACAAATCGAGAATATACAAACAACGCTTGTATCGGCAACCAGCTAGATACAATTTTTTACGAGAGGAACACACGTTCAACGAACAATAATGACCATCCTTCCGAAAAAGAAGTCGGTCAAGGAGAAAAATGAAACAGAAAATGCCGACCATTCTCAATTGCCTCACGGCCACAATCCAGCGAATGAAGCATCCCGGGCGAGTCGCCGGACGAGTTCCCCGCCCCCGCGCTGGAATTCTCCAACACCACGGGAGGACATATTAAGCGCGCACGACCCAGCTGCTTTACGAGAAGAATACACCCCCCACGAAAACGGGACTGGGCACAAACGGCGCCACAGATCACCGCCCCATAGAACGATATGCCGAAAACATAGTCATAACAACTCGAACAGTTATCGGGGCCACGAGAGGGGGCCAGCACATACCCGAGAACCAAGCCACCCTTCTGCAACAACGCACGCACACTCGCACAGACACGACACTAGACACGCAAGCTTGCGCAGTGCGGCCGCTTCAGCGTCGACAGAATCCGTATATTTGGAAGAATTGGAAGACGAGCTCAACAGTGGTTACAACAGCGGAGACGAGTATGTCCCTTCTAAACACCCTGAGGCTGATGAGGAGGAAGTATGCATTTCTTTTTGACCCTCCTGCATGTATTGTAAACTTCAGATAAAGCTTTTGTCGTTGGGATACACATGAAAAATTAACGGAGCTTTCAGTCATCGGTAGGTTCAGATGTTACACTTATACTTGTTTATTTGCATCATACTTGTGATGAATTATAGATGATATGTCATAAGTCACTTATGTCACAACCCTTGGACGATATGTCTCAAAAAGGATTTGTGCCAGTTGCAGTAATTGAAATCACTATGGTTAAAACTGTTTGATGTCTTCAAATACATGAATGAGTTTATTTCACAATTGTTCACAATACGCAAAATATTACAAATTTCAACTGAATAATATTTTGAACAAAAGTGAAACAGGGAAGAAACTTTTGACTTATGTAAAGTGTTTCTTCCCCCACAAACACATGATTAATAACATCATAACTTAATTTACATAGATGCATAGAATGAACAAAAATAATAGTAAAAAGGGTGACACAGATAGAATCGCTAGTACCGGAAATGAGCGTACTTTACTCGGTTCATTGTACCTGTCTATCAAAACTCTCGTGTATTTAGCTTTGAATGTTCTTGTGTTGACACATTGTTTCAAATTGGTAGGCAAATTATTCCAGTGTTTTGGTCCATTAATGATGAGTTTTGCATAGCTTTATCATCATAGTTCTTTTTGCCCATCATACCATATTTGTGAATTGTGTCGTTTAATAGAAACTTACTTTGAATTTGTTGGGGTAATTCTTTGTAAAATGCTTTATGTGTAAATGCTGCAATGTTAACACTAATGATATCATCAAAGTAAAGGGCTTTCAGTTAGTAGAAGATAGGTCTAATATGGGATTGTCTTGAGGTCTTGAGCACAATCTGCATTGCTTGTTTTTGTAGTGTAGTTAGGGCTTTCAGTTTAGATTTGTATGTTATACCCCACAGAATAACACAATACTGCAAGTATGGCAATACAAGTGTACAGTATATAGTATATACCTCCCTAGCTCTGTACTTTTTGAGACCTTGCATTGTAGTGCTTGGATGTGGTGTTCCCACAATATGGTGTCATCTACGACTACCTCAAGAAATTTTGCTTTTCTCACTTTCACAACTTTGTTTTGCTAATAAATATCTTAAAATCTGCATAATTAATTTTTTCAGTTAAAAACGCATATAATTAGATTTGCCAAGATGAAGAGAGAGTTCATTAATTCTAAACCACAATGCAAAGACTTTTAAGTCTGAATTTATAACCTTTTGAGCACTTAGTAATTCTTTGTCATGATAGAAGACATTGGTATCATCAGCAAACAGTATAAACTTTAGTCTTTCAGACACATTGGCTGTATCATTAACGTACAGTAAAAACAGTAGAGTTCCCAAAATTGATCCTTGTGGAACACCACATGTTATAGGTAATTTTGTTAAACTTTTATCATTATAATGCACATATTGGTACCGACCTAATACTCAGTAGGTAACTTTCAACCCAGCTTAACACTAGCAATATACTATGATTTATGGTATCAAAAGCCTTACGTAGGTTAATTAATACCGGAATTGTATATTCATCTTCATCCAATGATTTAGTGATGTTTTCCATAATACCTAAAGGTGCTAAAGATGTAGAAAAAAAAAACATTGTTAATATAATCTATTGATCTATTATAAAGTAGTTTCTCAAGAACCTTAGAAAACACTGGTAACACAGTCTTGTAGTTAGAGAAAACTTCATTGTCTCCACTTAAAAATGTGGAGTGCTCATAATTTCCTTTTTGAAATGCACTCTAACTTATATTTTCATCTGGTATTTTACTAGCTAGGTTTGACCCTACATTGACAAAGTATTTATTGAATTTGTTGATTACTGGTTGAGGGCAAGTTATTGCATCGTTGTTATATTTAAATTGAGTAGTTGTGGCCGATTTTGACTTAGTTTTTCTTATAATTGTGTTTACCAGCTTCCATGTGTTTCTGATGTTTCCTTTGAGAATTTCTAGGTTGCTGCTATAATACGTTTTCTCGGCTGCGTTCAACAGCTTTGTCAGCTTGTTTTTATAATTATTTTCAGATTATTTAAAAATTCTTTATAAAGCCGGTTCTTTTTAGCACAGCAATTCCTTAATTCACTGATGAACCAATGTTTACATTCCCTTTTGTACTGCTTCTTAACTAGTGGGAATGATCGGTCATATAATGCTTTAAATTTAATTGTAAAGGAGTTGTATGCATTTTCAGTGTTATCAGCAACTTATCGCTTCAAAGAACAATTCCCATGATACCTTTGACAGTTCATCTTTAAATTTAAGAAAGTTTTCGTCTGTAACTCTCCTCACTTTTATGTTTTTCTCCCTTTTCTTTTTTGTGTGGAAACAATCGTCTGTTAGTTGATACACAGGTAAGTGATAAAATAAATCGGTTATTAACAGCCCACTAGAGATACTTTTATCAAGGATGTTTGTGAATATATTGTCAGTACATGTGGCTGTATTCTTCGTAATTCTAGTGGTGCGGGGTATGAGCGGGTAATATCCATTTGATAACATTATATTAATAAACTTGTTAGTTTTTTTCATGCTTTTCATGATTTAATACATTTATATTGAAGTCTCCGCATATGTATGTGGGCTTTCTTTTTATTTTTTTAGCAGTATATCTAATTATTCACTGAAAAATGTTAAGTCATCAGGAGGATTATACACACATCCTACAATAGTATTTTTAGTATTTGTATTAATAATTTCAACAAATAAGTATTCACTGTTATTCACACCGTTTGACAGGTGTGTCAACATTTGTACTTCTAAACATTTCCTTGCAGAAATACATACTCCCCCACCACCACGTCCTTCTCGTGTTACACAGAAAGTCTGATACTCATCAATGAGAAATAGGTCATGTCCATTTATATCTAGCCAGTTTTTACTCACTGGTATGATGTCAAAATCAAACTCGAGTAGTTTCAAGTAGTTTGTGATACCATTGTAATTTGCTTTAAGACTCCTTGCATTTAAATCACTAATAGAGAAGGTCCTCTGCTTTTCTGTAGCCTTAAACACACTTTCTGTTACATATTTACATGACAGCTGCAGACTATTATAAAATTATTGTCTGGATCAATTGTTTCATTATTCAAGAGGCATTGAAATGGAGCAAAGTTTAATTCTTTACAATAAACATGTTTCCCGTTGTTGGCCATTTATAAATAAGATACGAAAAATGGTTTACTGCTCTAAGAGTCTTTGGTTACTAAACAGTTCATATTCTTGCAAGGTCAGCACGGATCTTAATTCTGACCTTCTGTCCACCTTCTTGGACTTTCACGAAGACACAGCTGTTCTGACAGCAGGGTTTTCCTGTCACATTTCATCTATCTTGCTTCCTAAATACATGTGTATTTATTTTTCTAATTATGTCCAGATGGCCCGGGTGTGGACTCATAGTTAATGTTGTGACATTAATTGACATTGTTGCCAAAAAGAAGACTAATGTTATCACAAGTACACTCGGTTTTCTCTCGAATACATTGCAATTCATTAACAAAACAATTAGCATTAAAACTAAAAAGAAATTTGTGACAAATCGTCCAATCGTTTTGTGACATCGTCTAGGACATGTGATATGTGATACACCCTTGTGATGAAACAGGTGACAGTAAGATTAAAGGAAGAACAAAAAACTAATTGTGTTGTCTGGAATATTGTATACATAAGTGAAAATTGTTGGGCCTGCTCTGCACCTTGCAGTGTTAATTACAAGATACCCCATGTATAATGAATGATTAATACATACCTGTGATGTTTTCACTGTTATTCTGTTGCAGTTGGAGCGGTGGTTCACCAAAGCACTGAAAGATAAAAGGAAATTTGTCATAAAGAAAATGAATGAAGATGGAGCTTGTTTATTTAGAGCAGTAGGTAGGTGCTGGGGTAAACCTGTGGCAACAACTGATGAGACGCTTACTTCTCATTGTTACTTCAGCAGGTTGTACTATAAAAATGTGTAACCTGGACTAAGAAATTTTTTAATTTATGATCCGACTGCTATTTTCAAATGATCGTTTTACATGATCATAGTATTCTATGGTTCCAGCAAAGACAGACATCCCACAAATACTGCAAATGGTTCCTTGTCACAAACCTTATAGCTTATTAATAAGTGTTATGAAGTGTCACATCGAGATATTCATAAAACGTCTCTCTGTGATTTGCTAACCACAAATGTTATCTCTTTGGGAGAACTGACATTCTTTGATTACTAAAACACTGTGTAACTTCAGAATGAATACAATATGTGGTGCTGAAGATGTATATCCAGTATGGGTAATAATGTATTATAATGAAGCTTTTTGTTAAAATATTTACATTTATAGTGAAGAAGTGTTACTGTCCAAATGCAAATTGATATGAACATTTTGATAGGCAAACTTGTATGCGTATGGTTAGAAATGTCTGTATTCATGCAGTTTAAACACATCTAGTTTTCAAACAAACAATAATTATATTCCTTTGTCACATTTCGGGGTCTTCGTGTGTTAATATCTTGAGTGTCGGCTTGAAGGTTGCCAAGCAATGTGATTTAATATAACCTGTGAACCTATCATGTAACTTCAGCTGACCACGTGTTTGGAGACCAAGACATGCATGGTGTGGTGCGACGCAACTGTGTCGACTACATGGTAGGTATCACTTTGCAGTGGTGTGATAGGTAAATGTGAAATGTTGATGCAATTTCTCAGTCCCAACAAAACCACGATGGATCAGTGTAATATACAAAATCATTGCATTGAATGACACAGTAAGCCATTTACAATTGGCAGCGAAGGCCAATTGTCCACATC
This sequence comes from Lamellibrachia satsuma, assembly GCA_033239005.1. Classification (NCBI taxonomy): domain Eukaryota; kingdom Metazoa; phylum Annelida; class Polychaeta; order Sabellida; family Siboglinidae; genus Lamellibrachia; species Lamellibrachia satsuma. The sequence continues at coordinate 4,607,549 of BSQZ01000004.1, forward strand.
AAACACATTTTAGAGTTCCACAACCCCTGTCTATAATGGACATCTGTTCATTGTGGACACGTTTTCCAGCATTGGGTGCTATACAGAGGTTTCGTGTTATAATAATTTTCCCAACAGCTTTATATACATGTAGTTATGAGGGTAGGGTGGCATCTTTTCAAATTAAATTCAACGTCAAGCAACAAAAGTCTACGAAGTGTGTTGAAACTGATGCCCAGTAAATCTGAAGAAAAATGAGTTTGCCACCACAAATATGTATGGTATATTTTTTTATATATTTTTCTCCAACTTTCATGGAATCACTTTGCAAGACTGTCCCGTACATAACCGAAGTGGAGAGAAAAACTGCCGCAATGCAGTGCTACACAATGACACTATTTGTAACATCACAGTAACGTGTTTGTTTTTCCTTAGATGAGTTATCTGGTCTTTTAGTACAGTCAAGTAAACATTGTGTAATTTTGAGCGTCTGTTTTTATTTTAAGGACAATTTTGTCTGAAACATTGTGAAAAAACATGAATTTTTTAATAATAAAACAGAAAAAATTATCGCAGCAACAAAATTAACATATATTTACAAAGTCCCTTATGCGATGATATGCCATCCTTCTACAGAAGGGTTCAATCACTTGTGTCTCTTGCAGGCCAAAAATGCCGACTTTTTCAAGCAGTATGTGACTGAAGACTTCAACACGTACCTGAATCGCAAGCGAATGATTCACACACACGGCAACCACATTGAGATCCAGGCCTTGAGTGAGCTCTACAACAGACCTATTGAGGTGTACCAATACAGCACAGGTGCTTAGATCTATGTGTTTATTAAGTTTTCCGTGTCCGATGTGTGATATTCTGACAACCATTTAGACAGTCCATTTATATCCATGTACTCAGTGCATCAAAATGGTGGTGAATAATTGCAGGAATGAATCTATCTAATTGCATCGTATTTTAATTAGTGTCCTTTGCACTGAGGTGGTGATTGTTTCTTGGGCTCCTCTTCCTCTCTGGAGTCTAGGGAGAGGCTGGCACTGATACAGGTCATAAATTGTGGTTTTCCCTCCTTTTTTGTCACTGATCCCATTTCTCTGCCTTAAGGAAATGCTGTGTACAACAGTTTAACATATATATTTTATTTTGCACATTTTTCATATATAACTGTGTAGTTTTGTTTGAAAAGTAAAGCAATGTAGTCTGTTACATAACATTCTTCCTGCTGTCAGTAACTCAGTAAGCATACACTGTGCTGCCTTATCCTACTATGTACTCTACAGTAAGTAAAGTACACGAAAGGGTTTTACTGTACTCAGCGTGAACGTTACATGTGTAACGTATTGGACTAAACCTGTTACTGTTTACTGTAGAGCCGATCAACACGTTTCACGGAGCTTACAAGACGGACAATGACCCCATTCGACTGAGCTACCATAGAAACATCCACTACAACTCCGTGGTGAATCCCAGCAAGGCAACGGTTGGCGTTGGACTCGGTCTGCCTGGCTATCAGCCGGGGGTGAGGCAACGTCTTGTATCATCTATTTTCATGACATAACCATGGCTTTGTTTCACGACTTTGACATTCAGACATTTCTATCTCTTGTCATCATTAATAAAACAGCACCAAAGGCTAAACTTTATTGGGCAAAGTGAGTGTTAATCAACCTTAGCAAGTTGATTTTCGTATATTGTTTATACAGATATGAAACTCCACGTTGTTTGGATTTTAATGTGGTTTACACATTTAAGCCATCACCTACTTTGCCTACAACATTTCAGTGTAATTGTGGAGTTTATGTAAATAGCTAACATGGTTTGAGGTTTTAGCGACACACACTGGTTACATGTGTGGACTGTAAAAGTTGTTCCAAACCTAAATATTTTTTAAATGATTGGTTGGGTTGGACAAGGATAGTTAAATAAAATGACAAAACATGCATTTTTATGTTAATCAGATGAAGAACTTCGGATATCCCTTTGCGTTTTTATATAATCTGCATTATACGTTAATGTTATATATATATATATATATATATATATATATATATATTTTGTCGGTTGAAATAAAACAGTTCTTGGATATAACCATGTCTGTTGGAAGTAGTTGGAACCAATTATGTGGAGGTGATTTTGATTTCGAGATTACCTAACCCTTTCGTTTTGATGCACCTCTGAACTCGGTGTTCTGAGTATTTAGGCACGATAGAAGGTTTTGTATTAATATCATCTACTGGCTGTTTGTTTAAAAAAATAGATTTGCCATCACCGACCTGAAGCATGTACTACGGTGGTAGTAACAAATTATTGATTTTGATTGACAGTTGACTTTGATTGACAGTTAATTTTGATTGTCAGTTGGCTGACAAGAACCTGATGAGTGACGCGATTCGCAAGTCTGAGGAGTTCCAACTGGAGCAGGTAGGGACAGAATGAAAGGCTCTTAGGGTATTCAGCCTCTTGTGGTGCTTCCTTGTTTACAAAACATTCAGCAGCTTTTTGTCAAATTTATAATTAAGCAGAAAGTTGGTGCATTTTGGAATATATGTTGAATAGCTATGTGATGAGTTTGTTGAAAGATCACGCTACATCATAGCAAAAATTTTGAATTTGGGTGTTTTGATACATATATAAATCACGCAAACATTTATAAATGTCAGTAGCAGCAGGATGAGGTACAGTTATTTGATGATTGAACAGGATAAAACTGGGCAGATAAATAGCTTCTATACTATAAAAGACTCTGTGGCTGTGTTTGTCTATTTCTTTCTTTGTAACATCATATCTCTGTTGGTTTCTGATGTATGTGGCTGACATTTTGTAGGCATGCTCGGGGGCCCTTGGGGATGGTTCATACAGTAAAATAATTTTATGAAATTCATTGGGGTGGTAGTCTTTGGCCTTTTTATAAAGGCTGTAGTGGAAGTTGCAATGGTTGAATTCATTTGTTTTCTATGTCATCGTAAAGATAACAATGACAACCTACACATTTGAGTGTTTTTTAAAGGGAAATAAAAGTCATGGTTTTGGGCCTGTGCACCTATATGAGTGACTAAAACATAACCATTTGCAACTACAATTAAGAATATCATGCCAGTGGTTTACTAGGAAAACCTTGTTGAACACACATCATTTTAATCTCGCGGGCCATGCCGTACTGTTAGATAACCCTACATGTCAAAGTCTAGCAAAATTCGCTCTCCAAATGAAAATATATTTGTATGCGCCTATTCCTATATTTGCCAATACAATATGGCTGTACTGTTTGCATCCAAACTCAACTTATGTATCCTCTTTCTGACCAAATAACACCTTTGTTTGAGACTGCGTTGGTTCTGTGTGTGCTGGCCTACCTTAATACATCACAATATTCTCGGATACCCAATTTTCATAGAACTTTGCATATGCTCATCGATCTTGCTGGTTGGTTAGCATGTCAGCGCTCAGTCAACTGGTGAAATGACCGGAATCTCTCACTTTTAGAACACATTCTGAGTAAACCAGTGGTGTGGTATGCTCATAGACATAAATAGAACACCCATTAGTAAAACAAGACCGCTAAGCTCTTATCAGTTGACACATGATAAAGTGATGCCGGCATGGACCAGTGACATTTATACTACTGCACGGCAAGAACCCACTGGAGGCCCAGTGTTTATACTGTACAGCACCCAGTCTTCATCATATATCTATAGATATACTGTACTAATAAGAGATTATTACTATATAGCTATATATACCTAATACCTTACATGCACAATCTATCCATGCACCTTGTATATCAAATACCATAACATATTAACTATAACAGTAGCACCACTAAACATGATCGAAACTGAACTTTCTGAAGTGCTCTATACATGTATTAGATAATGACTGCAAGAGGTCAAAATCTCATTAAGCCCTGTTGGACATTCTTCTCTAAGGTCCCAACGATATTCTTTTCCCATCTTCCAACACATTCCCCAGCTGCTCCATCACAGCTATTTCCACCTGCAGATCAAGATCTCTCGAATGTTATCTGGCCAACTTGCCCAAGGACATGCCTCGTAAAGAAATGTGCTCTCTCATTTAAGCTGTCAATTGTTTTAGTAGCAACCTTTCACATGGTTTGTCAAACAAATGCATAGAATGCAATGAATGTTGCAATGTGTACAGAATGAGTTACATGATAGTGGTTCACACAATGAAGAAAAGGCAAACGACGACCAAAAAGGGGAGAGCCTCATTAAATGCAGATGACTTAATAAAGAAAAAACATGTAGTAGAGTTTTATAAAAGAGTTACAAATATGCATACATGCACGCACACATTATTTATAAAACTGAATCCTACCCCTATAACATTTTACGTTGCACCCAATCAATGTGACTACTGGGAAACACTTAATGTACGCTCCCCCAAGAAAAAGAAACATATCTGTAATATATTGATATTTCAGAACATTTTCGAAACTGTTACATTCATTCACATATACACTAACACGGCACAAATTTGCAACATAAATTACCTGAAAATAACGAGATGTTAGATCCTGTCTTCTGTTGATTCATACAGCTGTAAGCCACACAAGAAATAGCCATATTCGTTGTCCCACAACTTTCTCCAGCAAGCCTCCAAGATGTTTGTCTTGAAGAGTTTAACACTAATGCATGTATGAACAACCCAACTACCCACACTTATAACACAACTGCTGGGACCACCCTCACCCAAATTATTTATCAGTCTGGTGGCCATGCCCCATTAAGAACAAATGACAATGACAAATCTTCAAGTTAATTGGTTCCTGGTGTCATCGTCCGTGGCTACTAGTTTATAATTCTCTGGTAGCCACCTCATCTTCATTGCTTTTGTTTGCCTTATATTGTAAATGATGATGGTGAGGAGGAAATACATTAACTTACTTACTTACTCACTTACTTACTTACTTACTTACATATGTTAGACAACTATTTTTAACATGCTATGTTCACACTATAAACAGTACTACCCTATGTGTCTTGCAGTGGATGCAACTGTTTCGGCCGTGCAATGAAATGCCGGCCAGTGGTCCACACCCGCTTCACTGCAGTGAGCTGGCTTGTCGCTCTTGTTTATAGGGGGGTGATTAATGATGTAACTCTATGGGTATGCTTGATTTTAGTTGCACATGGTTAGTTTTTATAATCTCTTTTAGGTGCATAGCCCCAAAACCATGACTTGTTTCACTTTAAGTTATCACAGTTTGTCTGTCCAGCCCGCAACGCTGGGTAACTTGGCTAGTAAATTTATAATATTTCATTTTGCAGACGATGTTGGAAGACAAGATGCGGGAGACAGACTGGGAGGTGACACAGGAGACGATTGAGGAACAGGTAGCGCGGGAGAGCTACCTGCAGTGGCTGCGAGACCAGGAGAAGCGCGCCAAGCAGCACAACTCGGTACTAACTCCGTCTGTTCAATGTCCTCCTGGTTGTTGGGTCACCACCCTGTTACTTATATATGCCCTGTGCATGGGCCAGTGTTTTACCTGAAGTGCAACACTGCAGTGAAGCCTATCTAAATAACCTGTGGCGCCTCTGGTGCATAATATAACACTAATTAAAAAGGTGAAATCACATGAGATTGTCAACGGAAGTACGACATGTAATTCGTGCAAATCGTTTGCCATGCACTGAAACAATTGCATATCTAGCCAATGCATGTTCAGTCGTGTTCAAAGCTATTCAAATGTCAGATCAGCTGATTTTTTTGGTCTGATGCCAGCCTTGTGATTTGTGTTAAGTATCAGGGTTATTGTTGGTATGATATTTTCTTTGCTGAAACAGTAACTTTTTAGCTATTTGCATTGTTGTCGTTGTCATGGATACAGCGTTGTTCAACTCTCTCATATGAAGTATAAAAGTATGTGTTGTACTTCTGTTGATAATCGATCCCTTGATGCACTGCGTTTATATACACCCTCCGTTTAGCGATAAAAAATATGGCATTCCAGGTACCGACTGCTACACATGTTTTATGATGAGTTGGCCCTATCAGGCTGACTTGTATGTTTGGCATAGCAACCATTGCCAAAATCAAGACTGGCCTAAATTATTACACATGAACCTTCCTGAGAAGATTTCTAATGTTATTAAGCCTGACGGCCGGTTGACTTTGTGCCACCATGTAGTCAGTAGTTCTGTCATCGATGTTGCAGCCTCGCAGTGCTAGCGCCACCTGTAGTTCAGCGGATGACTCACAGGCCACCTGGTGGGATACTATAGCATCGCCAGCGCGATCGCCCGATGACCCGCGGAAACCGTCGCGATCGCCTCGCCATCACATGAGCTCGGCCGAGAACAGCCCAGGCGCCCCATCAGCGAGTGGCAGTGGGACTCAGTCTGCCTCCCCGCCCCACCCAGGTAGGTCATTGGCTGCTTTCTCTACTACTTTTATACTTGCTAGTCTTATAATCCGTTTCATCGTGATCGCAATAAATTTCTTCCTGCTTCGGAAGTGGATCGCGATCGAGTGAATGGCGTATGTCATGTAAACAGTTTGGGATCGTGAAGTTGAAGTGTGCATATGGACATATGCTAGTGTCATTGATGCCCAGGGGTGGTTAAAATTGTATTTTATTTTGTATTTTCATAAATAAAGATACAATACATTTTTTATTTGAAATATTTTTTGAGCAGTTTAACCATCCCTGCCGATGTCTTTGTACAAATTGGTATGAGTTGGTACAGAATAGTGCTATGCACGAATTGTAAAAAAAATGCAACAAAAAACTGTTCATGAGAGAAAAAATGCCATTAACGGTATAGACTTTTTGCACAAGAGATCAATATTCTAAGTTGTTGCGTTTGTTCAAAATGAGCATGGAGTTGAATGAAATGGTTTTGCCTGCATTAGCCATTGAGCATATGCTGGCCAATTACACGAATCAACTTGCTATGAATTGTTGCCGTGTACAAGTGATTTCGGCGTCGACAAAACAATAAATTTAAATAAAGTTTGGGTGCTTTTTGGTGCTTGCTATTGTTAACATATCTCGGTAGAGTTATATTTTCAGTGCAACTTTTAATAATAATAATGGATGTCTTTAAAGAAGACTAAGCATGTTTAAGATACTAAACAAGAAAATCAATGTTGGGAAGTTTTATGTAGCTTCTCACAGTGTAGCCCCAGGTTCTGTGTTCACCCATTCATATAGTCCAGTAGGTGCTATACGCTATTTTATTATGACATTTGCCATTTGATTGATTGTTCAGGATATGGTGCGCCGAAGTCTCCCGCCATGTCGTCTACTTCGACTGCTGGTCAGGCCGCAGGGACACCAGAGGGCGCTGTCGGCGGGGCGCAGTTCGAAGAAACCACCTCCATTATGAATGATCTGCCTCCACAGATGTTTGGTGAGTTCTTTAAGACCCAGGCACCTGTGTTGGATGTGTCTGTGTGAAGCCATGGTGCGTAGTGTGGGATAGAGTGAAAGTGAAATTTTAGAATGTGCTGCTTCAGTGTGTCATTTAATCAGTCCATGGCATCCATCTACCCGACAGTTCACAGCGTTCTTGTGTAACATCCATCTACCCTGCAGGTCACAGCATTCTTGTGTAACATCCATCTACCCGGCAGTTCGCAGCATTCTTGTGTAACATCCATCTACCCGGCAGTTCACAGCATTCTTGTGTAACATCCATCTACCCAGCAGTTCACATCGTTCTTGTATAACATCCATCTACCCGACAGTTCACAGGGTTCTTGTGTAACATCCATATACCCTGCAGTTCACAGCATTCTTGTGTAACATCCATCTACCCTGCAGTTCACAGCATTCTTGTGTAACATCCATCTACCCGGCAGTTCACAGCGTTCTTGTGTAACATCCATCTACCCTGCAGTTCACAGCATTCTTGTGTAACATCCATCTACCCGGCAGTTCACAGCATTCTTGTGTAACATCCATCTACCCGGCAGTTCACAGCATTCTTGTGTAACATCCATCTACCCGGCAGTTCACAGCGTTCTTGTGTAACATCCATCTACCCTGCAGTTCACAGCATTCTTGTGTAACATCCATCTACCCGGCAGTTCACAGCATTCTTGTGTAACATCCATCTACCCGGCAGTTCACAGCATTCTTGTGTAACATCCATCTACCCGGCAGTTCACAGCGTTCTTGTGTAACATCCATCTACCCTGCAGGTCACAGCATTCTTGTGTAACATCCATCTACCCTGCAGTTTACAGCATTCTTGTGTAACATCCATCTACCCTGCAGGTCACAGCATTCTTGTGTAACATCCATCTACCCGGCAGTTCGCAGCATTCTTGTGTAACATCCATCTACCCTGCAGGTCACAGCATTCTTGTGTATCATCCATCTACCCGGCAGTTCGCAGCATTCTTGTGTAACATCCATGTCCCTGGCAGTTCACAGCATTCTTGTGTAACATCCACCTACCCTGCAGTTCACAGCATTCTTGTGTAACATCCATCTACCCTGCAGTTCACAGCGTTCTTATGTAACATCCATACACCCTGCAGTTCACAGCATTCTGATTGTTTGATGTCCATATGTTCAAATCATCTAAAGAATTGTCTAGTCGTTAGATCTGGCAAAGCTCAAAATAGTTGATATCCGAAACGGTAAACACTGTGTGGGTAAATGCTGATCATGGGCGTGACTTCCATCCTCTCGCCGATCACATGACAAAGTTATGAAATATCACCAAGGGCAAATAAGAGTTTTCGGCATTTCCGTTTTCACTTCAATTAATATTTTATATATGTATTAGCTAATTTAATAGTTTGTCTGATTATTTCGTAAAAACTACATACAAAAGTTGCACAAGCGAGCTAGCATGTTGCAGTGGATACTGGGTAGGAAGATTAGATGAGAGTAGCGAAAAAAAACGAATTGAGGTGGAACCTTTAAGTTCTATAAGTGATGACATCTTGAGGAGGAACCTTTAAGTTCTATAAGTGATGATATCTTGAGGAAGAACCTTTAAGTTCTATAAGTGATGACATCTTGAGGACGAACCTTTAAGTTCTATAAGTGATGACATCTTGAGGAAGAACCTTTAAGTTCTATAAGTGATGACATCTTGAGGAAGAACCTTTAAGTTCTATAAGTGATGACATCTTGAGGACGAACCTTTAAGTTCTATAAGTGATGACATCTTGAGGAAGAACCTTTAAGTTCTATAAGTGATGACATCTTGAGGACGAACCTTTAAGTTCTATAAGTGATGACATCTTGAGGAGGAACCTTTAAGTTCTATAAGTGATGACATCTTGAGGAGGAACCTTTAAGTTATATAAGTGATGACATCTTGAGGACGAACATTTAAGTTCTATAAGTGATGACATCGTTTCTTGGCAGGTCTTTCCCAGTGGGATGAGGACGACATCTTGGCACAGGTAATGGCCCAGTCCCAGCAGGAGTATCTCGACAGCCTTCGGAAGAACGCCAATGTCGCTGCCTCTGACAGTTAATACTTGGCCCACCACGTGCAGCAACCACGCTGCACAACTTATTTATTTTGCGTAATTTTCTTAGCCAGATATCATGTAACTAACTATATTTAGGCGCTGCAGAGATGTGAGAGACAATCAGAAGATTCTGTTGTGGACGGAGAGATGTTACGACAACCGTATCCCTGTCGGAAACTTGTTTCAGCATGCAGGCATGTGTGTGGCTTCCATGTAGTTAAAGCCCTGCCCCATTGTCAATGAAACATTCGGCCCATATAATACCTGACACACATGTTACATACAAGATACATTCATTTTGGCATTAAGCAACATCCCCAGTTGCATTAAAGATCATGTAATAATCATAATATTATTATGGCTGATAAATTTTATTTTGTGGCATGGAACTAAGAAAATAAGTGTTGAATTGCTTAAATCTTGGAAAGGGTGCACATCTTCTGTGGGTAGTGCCATGTTCACCTGTTAGGTGTTATACAGTAATTGTGGTTCCATATACGATGTAGCAGTCGGTTTACTCCACTCATGTGTGATCACTTGAATTAGAGGTTAAACACTCCATTATTCTCTTAAAATTCTCTTAAAATCTAAAATAAGACATCATTTATCTTGATTAACTTCACATTGTTCACACACGTTTACCTCATAAATACATGTGGTTTACAGTCGTGTTCTTGTTCTCTCAGTAATACTTCACAGGAATCGACATTCAAATGAAATCAGGGTTGATGTTGGGCTGTTTGGAATGTGTGCACGCATGCATTCGTCGGTTTACTGGGAGATGTGAAGGAAGTTGAAGAGAACACAATGTGTCCGTTGTGGTGTGAGAATGTTAACGTATTGGACCGGGTCTTGTACTCGTGGCCCGTGTTGGTCTAGCATAATGCTACTGAGATAACCTTGTCCTCCGTCCAAGTCACAGTCTTCTGCGTTATGAACAGGTCGAATGTGCCGTTGCTCATTGTAATGTTACAAATTGTCAAAAGCGGAGCAGTTTTGAATGTAAAATGTGTCATTGTAATTTTGTAAAGTAAGTGGAGATGTGGAGTGACTTCTGATGAGAGTCATATATGTCACAACACCTGACGACATATGGTATTTATGTTTGATAATTGCTACCTGCAGCGTTGACCTCTCCATATGCCATTTTTTGTATTATTTTGATCACTAGAATTTTAGTTATGCTTAGTGTAAAGGAAGACATGTTGAGCGGCTCTCGTGGCATCAACTAAGGTGAATACGTGATCAAGTCATGACTGATGATGTTCTAATCATGTGGTGTATTATTTACTTGAAGGCGTGTTTTTTGTAAAAATTAAGAATAAATTGACTGTACATGTTACCGTGTAGTTTAGAATGTGTCTGTCGCATAATCCTTCTTGTTTACTTAGCTCAATTACAAGTCCAGTGTTAGTGGCTGTCAACTTGATAAGCTATGGTCTGAGTACAGTAGCTTTGTACAGTGTTTCTCTGTCTATTAACCACCTTTCCAAAAGAGTTAAAAGTACAGTGAGTACAGTAGTCTTGTACAGTGTGTTTCTCTGTCTATTAACCTCTTTTCCAAAAGTTCACAACCAAAGTCTTGTGCTCATGTGTTTTCTTCATTACCATTACAGAGGAACTTCTCGTCTGACAACGTGTGTGTGCCAAAGTTGTAACAATACAATATTTGAAATCGTCCCATCTTATTTTAAATACACCACTGTGATATAATTTCATATTGCAGAAATTTTGTACACACCATCCTTATTAGTTTGGACAAGTTCAGTTTATTTGTGTGGTATTATTCGCTTGCTCTGTGGTGGAAGTCCAGCTTATCAACTGCAGTAGAGTTGTCTACATTTCTAAACTTTATAATCAGCAGATTAAGGAAAATCAGTATCCCTGTTCATGCATCTATAATCAGTTTGTGAAAATCAGTTTTTGATGCTACATAACTGATTTAGCACAGCTTTGAGCTACTTTAAAAACATGTTCTTGCCGCTGGCATTATTATGTATGTCTGTAAATGGATAGTGTACTGGTTTATTGTAACAAACTGTGTATTAAATGTGAAGCAACAAATCGCCTGCTAACTGGTTGTAGCAAGCGGTTGCTGCAGAGTACAGCTATGGGCAACAGCAAAATAGTGCAAAACAACAGTTAAAGAACACTTAAGTTTGTTGGAAGACATGATAATGATGTCTTGTAATATGAATACCAACGTTTGTACAGATAGCAACAGCTCTTTTACAAAACTGCTTGTTATAACTTATACTATTTGTTTGTGCATGATAGCATGTTACTTCTTTTGGTGCTTCTTAATCAACAACTTGACTAGTATGCAGAAGTATCGTCATTCCAAAGAGACAAATGTTGCGTTACGTTGTATGATTTATGTTGCAATAAATTGAAGTGTAGCACCATGGAGACAGCTCAGTTTTACGCGGAATTTGGGCTGTCGAGGGAGAAACAGGACCAGGTTGATTGTGTGTGGAAAATCTGAATTTGTGACTCGTAATAGAAGTTTGTTGGTGGACATAAAAACTCAATAAACCCTCTTCAAATGTGCGTGCGTTGTGTTAAATCCTTGAGTTTCACTGTAAGAATACGCGAATGAATGGATTAATGTTTCTTTAGGATCATGATGTTAAGAAATGTTTTCCTTTGGGTATAACACGTGCATATATAAACAGCAAATAACATACAATGTTTTTTATGTACCCATAAAAAATGCAATAAGATTCGATATGAAATAAATTGCTACAAGTGCCTATCAAATTTGATAGTGTGTGAAGAAATGTTACACATTCTCTAACTGGTCAGGGCGGACACATATTTACATTCCAGGGTCTGGAATGAACTCCCCATCACTTTGAAATCATCTGAAACTTTAGCTACCTTCCAAAAAAACTAGATGTTTATTCCAAATCGTATTTCCACCATAAATCGTCGGTTGTCCCTCGTTCTGATAATGACTATCAGTGTTCCTGATCACCATTATGCATTATGCATACGATTATACATTAAACATAATCGTATATATATATATATATATATATATATATCCCCAGGAACCTGAACTCTGAGGCGCAGCTAGCCAATTAATAATAATCAACTTATTATTAATTAGAAGACATTTCTTGGACATGCAGGCGACTACAATTGCTGGTTTAAAAGGAATATTATGAACAACATTTACAAAACGATCTAGACAGATTAGTGAAATGGTCTGAGAAATGGCAGATGTTAAATTTTGGGAAATGTAAATGCCTACATACAGGACATGGGAACTTGGATGTAAACTATAAAATGGGAGATACCATTCTGGGCAGTACTGTAAAAGAAAAGAACTTGAAAGTTTCATAACAGTGTGGTATCGCAGCTTCAAAGGGTAATCAAATTCATGGGTTCATTAGGAGAAACATAACTTACACGGATAAAAAGCTAATTATACCTATGTACAAAGCAATAGTTAGACCTCATTTAGAATACTGTATACAAGCGTGGAGACCATATCATAAGAAGACTATAGATACACTTTTGAACGTATACAGAGCAACTAAAATTATTCCAGAACTGAGAGACCTTAGTTATGAAGAACGCCTGAAAGAATGTGGTTTAACAACTCTATAGACAAGGAGGTTAAGAGGAGATCAGACTGAAGTTTTTAAAATATTGAATGGGTATGAAAATATTGATAGAAATATGTTTTTCTCTCTCAAGAAAGATAGCAGAACTTGGGGACATGAGGTAAAGTTAGTAAACGATCAGTGTAGATTGGATATCAGGAAGTACTCATTCTCACAGAGGACAGTAAATGAATGGAACAAATTATCTACGGATTGTATAACTGCTAGCAGCGTGAATATATTTAAAAACAAGATTGACACATATCTCAGGAGAGCGGGTTACACGTAGACGAACACTGATGGACTCTCGATAAGCCAATGGCTTCCTTGTCCACTTGCCATCTGGGCCTTTGGCTTGGATGGCAAATATTGTCAAATCTTGTTAAACTTAAATATGCTGGTGAACCAGTGAATATATATTTTTATTTCCTGCATCACCCAATGAGATACGTTACTAAAAATGGGGTCCGGCGGTGCAGCGGTTAAAACATCGGACTCTCAATCAACAGAACGCGGGTTCGAATCTTCTTGCTGCCAAGTCGAAGCTTGGGCAAGTTCATCACACATTGCCACAGTTCACCCAGCTGTATAGATGAGCACCTGATTATAGACAGGTACTACTACAGCGGTGGATGTGTGGCCGAATAGTCTTCGCGCAATAATTGTAGCATGGCTGGAAGTTTCGCAGAGAAGTCAGGGGGTGAAGCGTAAAGCAGTGGAGCAGTCCCAAGGACTGGATACCGCGCTATATAAGATAAGAACACGTCTTTAGAATACCGCTTGTTAAACCCGGGCATGCTGTGTTCGGTAAATGTTGTTCATTTCGATGTTTGAATCACAAATGCACAGATTATAATTTAGGCCTTTAATTAACACAATATTTCGCATCCCTTGTAAAATATACTTGCCATGCAGCATCTGATGTATCTTCCGAAACTGTTCAGTTGACTTATCTTGTTTCAGTTGTATACTAAGCGTCTACATTTACTGGGTTATTTAACATACGAATATTGTCTGCAATGTCCATCATTTATTGTTGACTACCCTTAACTTGATTCGAACAAGATGCTGCAGTGTTAACAAGTTAGATAGTAGGGAGAGGGCGGAAAAGAGGTGGATATATCCTATGCCTAAAAAGTAATTCTGGTTATGAAATAAAATTTAAAAGAGGAGCAAATTGTCATGTAGCAATCTGGTGCAACATAGTTAATAGGAACTCAAGATTAACCAGAGTATTCGTTTAGTCCAAACATAAAAGGAGGACGGATAATTACAAACTACTTGTAAGGGTGGATGTGCTATAAAAATGTACATTTACAAAGGTAATTACTTATTGGTTTGAGGGTCAATATTACTATTTCTAATACATGTGCACTTCCACAATACTGTGCAACAGAATGAAGACACTACTGGGAAATATAATTAAGTTGTCGACAACCTTCTGTTTCGCAAGACAATGAATGACATTGAGACAGAATGCCCCACTCTATCACTGCAGTATCTGCCGCACTTGCTGCATGTGAAGACTGTGGGCTGAGAAGGTGCACGATTCTCAGGACTCTGTTTTCTATGGTCCCTCTTCTGGGACAGTTGTCTTGTTCGTTTGTATTCTTCTCATTTAGCCCCCAGTGACTTCGACCGTCGGCGGCAGTCTCCCAGCTGTTTGTTTGTCGATACCCGCCATTTTTAGGTCACGTTTGCAGTTGTCTTTTTGGAGGAGATATGGACGGCAGCTAGACCATACAGGAGATCTTTCGGTATACGATCGTCAACCATCATATGATCGCAGACGTCATTGGCTTAATAGGGTGTGTATGCTGAAAAGGAGAAAGTACGTTCCGGGACGTCCGTTTTCGCGACCCTGTCCTAACAGGAGATGCTGAGGATGAGTCTGAGGAAGCGAAGGTGAAAACTGATTTTTTTCTATTGAGCTCGATCATATATTTTGCAATATATTTTTTATAAAATTTTCTAGTGAAAAATTACTGGTGATTGTGGAGCCTGGATATGTGAAGCTATCAAAGACTTCCAGTATAATGTTGTCGATGTTGATTGGTGGTAGTGCAACAAGGTCCTGCCTCGTGAATTTGTTCATTTGGTGCTGATGATCAATCCAAATTCTTAGCAGGCGTGGGAGAGTCTGTCTATTAGTTGATGGAGGTCTTCCACGTTGTGAGTTGTTATCGCGGCATCACCAGCGAAGAGCATTTCTCTGATGAGGACTCGGTGCAAATTTGCCTTGGCTCTCAAGCGGGCAGGGTTAAACATCTTTCCATCAGTTCTGGCGTGTGATATACCCGGGGGGTAGTCCCCCCGGGATATACCCTCTGTGGATGAACCACAGCCGTTTGACAGCATCAGGAAGAAAAACATGTCAAATACAGTTGGTGCCAGGACGCATCGCTGTTTTACTCTATCTGCAGATCTCAAAGTGTTCGAAATCTTCAGATGTAGTCCCGTCGTGATCGACCGTGACCTTTATGTTGTTACGGAAGGAGGAGATCACACTGAAGACAAGTTCAGTAACAATTAGTGCAGAAAATGATACAAAATGGTTTCTTAGCAATGTCATCCAACTATAAAATTAAAAAAGAACACTTTCTCGCAGTGTTTTCTTTTAGTTACAACGAAACCACAAAACAACCTTGCAGGTTAGACAAGTCCATGTCCAGGCGGGCGACATGTTGTTTAGAAAAAATTATGGCGAACCGACGCGCTTGACCGGATGAATAATGCCAAGTGACGTCATCGACGCGTCGATCCTAGCTTGTTGCACTTGGGATTGCCGCTTGGAAAATGAGGCTTCGACCTTATAAATACGCGACGAAGTTCAGTTAGATTTTTGTACTGGCAAGTCGCACTATTGAAGTGTTTCGAATGGTTGAATCGAATGACGTATACTATTCCGTTCCCATGACAACGGGTGCAACAAAGCTCGCCGTGTCCGGGAGAAAGGTATGTACAAAGATGGTGTCTCGATCGTTAGAATTAACTTTACTCTAAGCAGGCTACTTGTCGCTACATCTACCGCCTTCTTTTAGCTAATTCATACACTAGTCAATCGACAGTATATTTAAAACGGTTCAAACTTAGTAATCAGCTATATACATCAAGTGTTTTGTGAACTATTTCAAGAAATTTATGAGCTTGTTGAATTTTCGCCCTGTTGACTTAATGTATAATTTATTATATCCGGTAACTCGTATGGTATTGATAACTGTAGGCCTGTGCACAGCATATCGAATTATACGAAAAGTTGAAAATGTATGTGTGAAGTATGAAGAGACATATCCAGAATTCGGAGGTTCCATGGTTAGTAACGTGTCTCTCCGCTAGGTATGGCAGACGTGTGCCTAATATATGTTTATGAGACAGCTGTGTTCCAAAATTGGTGGTGATTGTGGTGTTTTTAGTGGATTCATCTGAGATATGTCCGCTTCTTGCTAAGTCCCACTTATGTTATATTAACGGGGTAATCGCTTCTAATAGCAAAAAAGCGATCCGGGTGAACTCGATATAATGCATTATCCACTAGAGACGCCACTGCGTGTTCCGTACAGCCCGCGTCGCGCGTAAGTTTTGAGTAGTATGCGTCTCATATATAATTCACACCTAGCGGATATCTAATGATCTATTCCCATTGGCTGGTTTGTCCGCCAGGTGTCGACACGTTCCAGTGACGCCCCGACGTTCCTGGCGACGTGGCGTTATGCTTGCCAGCATCGACGCAGATATGCTCGCGAGCATCAATATCCCGGACAACCTGGATATCTCCGACACGCTCGAGGCGGCGGCGGCGCTGCGCGCCAAGTCAGCGCCCCCCAGCCACGCTTCCGGCGTCCTGCCGCCTGCTCACAATGCGCCCGTCAACACTCACCAGAGGGCGTCCCGCATCCCCACTAAGGTCGACACCTTCAACCACAGCGGCGTTCCTGCCAAAGTGAGCAAGCTGGATCGGCTCTCCAGGTACGTGTGCGTGCTTGCGTGCGTGCGTGCGTGCGTGCGTGTGTGCGTGCGACACGGGATCTTTTGATTGGTTGGCCACGATCGGAATCGAAGCCGCCACAGTCTCTTTGACTTCCTCCCTCCCTACACCCACACATTTCTGTAGTTGTCTCACTACAATAGGCTATTTCTGATAGTGAACACCAGTTAATGTTGGTGGTTGTGTTGTATGCATGCATGTATGTATGTATGTATGTATGTATGTATGTATGTATGTATGTATGTATATATATATATGCATGCACGTACGTATGTACGTATGTAATAATAATAATATTATTAATAATAACATATAAAATACTTACATTGCGCTAAAATCCTCGGGAGACCCAAACTCTGCGGCGCACCAAAGCAAAAGGGGTTCCAGTACCATGGGCGTCCGCGGGGGAGGGGCGGTCAAGTGCCCCCCCCCCCCGAATCTGAATCTGGATTTGTTTTGGACGTACTGTATATTCGTAAGCTCAAAGTATATGTTTACTTTACATCTTGGCCAAATTTACTTTACATCCTGGAAAAATTCCTGCGGACGCCCCTGTTTCCTACAGACTTAGCATTAACAGGGAGTGAGTTCCACAGAGTCGGTGCAGCAACTGAAAAAGCTCCAGTTCCAACATTTGTCTTAAAGGGGGGGTGAAGCACTTGAACAACCATGGCCCAAACATAATAACATACCATTTACAGTATATGTCACCCTTATATGATGGGCGCAACGCCACGGTAATTTTGTAATATCATTTTTAACTTTGCCATTATCTTCGCTGGGCGGCGCCATATTGATCTGCGGGGGGCTCAGCGGCAGAGTGGTTTGAGTACGAACTCCTGACACGGCGTTCACACAGTAAAAACCTCTCGGAAAAACGGCCGAAACGCATGGAAAATCGAATAAAAAGAAAACTGGTGTGCACTGGATTGATCCTGGATATATCAACTAGTACTACAAATGCAAGGAAAAAACTTTTGATCGACTTCCGAGGAAGAATTTGCAGCGGAAAAGGTGGTTGCAAATGCGGAAATTGCCGTGTCCGCCAGCCGCAGGCTCTGCGAGTGACCACTTTTCCGATGCAGATTACGAGACAAAAGACTGTGTGATGAGCATGGACAGACGGTGAGCATCAAGATGTCATTCTTGGTCAAAGACACCGTTCCATCGTAGATCTTTTTTTTTCGCATGTGACCATGCATCTACAGACTATTCTGCGACAAGGAAACGTTATATACCAGAGGGCAGAGCGATGCGCAGGAAGCGACGAGCCGAAACCAGGTTAGTAAATTGGATTACCGTTACCATTGTGACTTATCACTACGATTACAATATAGTTCCACCCCAATAAGCACAGCTGTGCTTCAATGTCAGCATATATATGACCCACAGTAAATCGAAATGTATGAATACAATAAAGTGCGAGTAAGTTTTAATAGTTTGATATAATTACGAGTGTTTTCCTATCCGCCGATTTATTTTCGACGTGATCAGACGTACCGTACCGTCGTCAATACGTGGCCGTACTCAAAACAATAACAATTACTCAGTAAGTGCTACAGGATATACTGCAGCCTTATAACATGGGCCATGGCGTATGTACTAGGCAAAATTATTCAAGAAAATAATTTGCTATTATTTATTGACAGTCATAATAAGTCTCATACTCCTGTGTTCTAAATGCCTAGAGAGCAAGCGTAAGGCTAGGCAAATTTTGCCTAGCGTAAGGCTATACCTTGGGGGGGGCTAGATGCATGGGAGAAACACGACCAAAAGACAGTATAGACTATAGTGCAACAGAAGCCTACTGTTGCTGTTTACATTTCAAATTCTTTATGGAAATATTTAAAATATACAAATACTTTCATTGTGATTAAGTGCAAATGCAGTTACAAAAACTTTTAAAAAGTATTTAAATATTTAAGTAAAATGCATTTCACCCATGCAATGTCTAGCTGGAAAGGAAACTAACTAAGGCATCGTCATCTGCCCAGTTGAACACTGTCAGATTACATGTCTGCTTTCTATAATGACACTTTACAATTTCTGTCTGAATTCTTGTGACTTGAGAATAAGGCAAAATTATATAAAATTAATTTGCTTTATTGATCAGATTAAACCCCACATGTAATAACCGGAAGTTCATAGAGATGTATTAATTACATTTTATTCTAAGTCAACTGATAACACTGTAATGAATATCGTGGGGGAGGGGGCAATTGTCGGCAACCCACAATAGTATTAGTACAAGCTATACATATGAAGGAAGTATATCAGGCATGGGGTCAATTCTGTTTTGTCAATTCCAAAAATCAGTTCTAATTCCACCTTGCAAAAAATCAATTCCAACTGTTAAAATGCTAGGCTAAAGAAAAATTCAAATGCAATTCGTTTTAACACAGTTTTATTTGTCATGTGTGCACAACCATATTTAATTAGATATGATTAAAAAATTATTGTTCGTTAAACGCACACACACACGCACGCACGCACGCCCACCCGCCCGCACGCACGCCCACGCACGCACGCACGCACGCACGCACGCACACACACACACACACACACACACACACACATCAGGTTTGCCATAAAAAACTTTAAAATGGCATCCAGCCATTTCATATGTACTTTCTGTTGCGACACCTCTCCTGGATTTTTGCTAACAAAACCAGACATTTTGGACAGCCCTGGACAATTGGGTCATTAATCTGAGTTTTGAACAGTTTCCCCTGTTTATATCGGGTCCAGGTCATTTGCCCCCCCTTCCGGACATTTGCCCCTTTGTCACTTGCCCCCCAGACATTAGCCCCTTGCCTTATTCAAAATCTGGACATTTGCCCCCTGTCCGTAGCTTCTGGATTATTTATAAGTTTTTTTTAAGAAATGTTTTTTTAACTTCTGAACATGAATTCAAGATATATATTACCCTAATTGCAATTAATGTTCTTTGTGCCAGATCAGCCAAGTAAATTACTTTATGTAGTTGAGATAATCCTGTAATCAAAGGATTATCTTTATTGCAATTGTGGAAGAAGCCAGTGACATTAGGACCTGGACATGTTAGGACAATTGAGGATATTTGAAAGAAGCCATCTCAACAAAGTTTCTTTTGAATTGCATTTACCATGGAGAGTTGGAGTGACTCCATTTTCCTATAAAACTGGATGCACAAGCCAGAGTTGTCAGAATTCACTTATATAACTTCACCATGGAAATTACTACTAGCATTTGACGAGGTCAGAAGCTATGTTTTGAGTGTCATTCCTTCACCAAGAAGGGGGACCAACAAGATTACTCTTAATTGGGAGTGAAGCCAGCGTCGATCCTGATCATGCAAGGGTGCTGTGGTCACTGATCTGATCTCCAGATCCAGAATGTGATCAACAAGACTGCTTGCAACCATGATGGTGACATGGCACAGATAGAAGCTGCCAAGGTCCGTGAGGACCTGAAAACTAAGGCAGCTAATACCAGGGGCACTCCAAACCAGCTGATCTCTGACCCGTTACTGTCCACCACTGTTTGTGGAAGCGTCACCCCAAGAACCCATCTTCCACCACTGATCTGACTATCAATGATACCTGGAAGACAACTGGTGACAAGATCATCTCATACACACTCCAGGGGATAGGCCATTGCATTAGGCTAAAGTGACTTTGACTTGTCATTGAATGTTATGTTATTGTAGTAATAATGATAAAACTGCAAACTGATTTTCACTTGTCAACTATCATAGAAAAAAGGGGCAGATGTCCGGGGGGGGGGAGCAAACATACTAGGAGGCAGATTTATATCGCTATCAGTTGTGGTCTCATTGATATTTCATCAAATTTACTGGAAAGTTTGAGTCTTCAACATCCTAATCTCCAACATGTATTCTACATGGGGACATTTTTAATTACTACAAAGGGCAAACCCTACAGCCACATGTAACAGCATTGAACAGGTGACCAGTGACATGTTTAGTATGGGAAACTTGTGGGCTGAACATTAGGCTCGGATAAACAAGGGGCTGCATTCAAGTGGGGCAGGCTTCCTCTCTCACACAAAGGGAATGAGCAGGCAGGTGCCCTTAATTGGCAATCTCTGTAAATAAACCTTGTACACTGAGAAAGAAAATAAGGCATGAATGGTCTGATTTTGGTTTTACTGTCTGTTACAGTAACTTAGTATTTCTTTTTGATGCAAATGCTTGATTATATTGTTCTTGGTCACAATGTTTCAATACCATAGTAGACAGTGTCTATGCTGTAATGTTGACAACTTTCTGGCTGTTACCAGATTCATGGTGACATGCTAATAGCAGACAAATATGATTTTTAAAGTAATATTAGTAAATATAAGGGTTAATATTAACAGTATCAAGTCAATATTTCCAACAAAATCAATTCCAATTCCCAAAAAATAAATTTTGGAAAAATTCCAATAAAAAAAAATAAATTGAAGTCAATTCCAATTCTGGAACTGGAATTGAGGGTCAGTTCCAAATCCGGAATGGAATTGACCACATGCCTGAAGTATATTCATGACAATATCTTGTCTCTGTGTACTACAGCAACAGTCATGAACAGTATAATTGAATTGAAACAAACTTATGTCTGTGTGGCTTTTGTCCATGCACCATACTATCTAGCAGATGCTTTCAGTATAATACCTAATAATTATATATATATTTACATATATACATATACGTGTGGGCAGGTATGTGTTTGTGCGTGCAGCATTTATAAGGTAAAGATGTCACAAGCATAGATCTGCATTTGGTCCAATAACAATATTCATGCATTATGTTATCTAAATCGAGTGTCAGATATAAAATAAGGAACCCCATAGAAAGTGTACCTATGGGTCCATATTTTTTTATGGAATTTGGACCCCTTATAGAATTTTGACCTCCCTGGCCCACTGAAAACAGTGCAATGTTGATTAGATAATATAATGCACTTTGGAGCTAGGATGCTAAAATTTTGGTTACATGCGTTTGGTTATGTTACCAGTGGCATTCGTCAAACTGACCAAACAGATTCATTAAAAACATTAAGAGATCAGTGAAAGACCCATTGGTTGAATTAACATGGCTCCATAGGGAAAATGATTTTCCCTGTGGTTGATTACTTTATACATTATATAATACTGGCACTCTTATATTCTAAAAATAATATATACAAGAGAAAGTTTCTCACATTGTGATTCATTTTTATTACGCAAAAGATGAATTTTGTAAAATTTTCAAGTCACTGTATGTGTAATCTTTTCAGATGAAAGATTCACCATTGGTTCGTACAGGTGCTAGTTTTGAGGCATCCAGTGCTACGGGTGATGCCGTCAATCTTTACATTACGGATGTCACCTTTAGTTCCATCACTGCTATTACTGCTGTGGCATCACATACAACTGATGCTGCAATGCAAATCGATCCGGTAACGATATTTCAAGTGCAACACTTCGCGAATGCTGCTGTAGTCACGGATGACATTATTGCACCAATGAACGTTGATCATGACTACTCCTATGTGAAGCTTCCATCAGATTCAGTGAGAATAAAGACGTTGGTGCGGATGATGCACACTATGTGATAACAGCGACATAACCGAGGGTGACTCAAGCAGTTCCGACACCTATGAGAAAGAGAAGAAGTTTGTCATTCGTGAGAAAAACTTATGTCACTTTTCTGCACCTGCCACACACCAAACAGCCATAAACTGTGACACAGGTTGTACTCATGTCTGATCTATCAGCCAAGGTCTTTCGGATACTGGGGTGTCTGTCAGGAAAGTGTGCTGATTTCTATCCCTGGATGAGTGAAAGGTGAATCGAATATGTTAGGTGTGCATGTACTATCAGTACAAGTAGTGTATTTGGTAGAGAATGAGACGCTTGGTTTACATTTGCTGTCGGTAGGAACAAGTAGTAGATTCAGTCAGAACAAGTAGTATATTGGATACACATGATTGGTGTACATTTACTGTCAGAAGAAGTAGTGAAATGGTGCAGATTCCAGAATGAGATCATTGGTGTACATTTACTGTTGGTAGGAACACGTAGTGTATTGGTATGCATGATTGGTGTATGTTTACTGTCAGTCAGAACAAGTAATATTTTTACACGATTGGTTTACATTTACTGTCCAATCAAAACAAGTAGTCTATTGCCAAAGGTACAGATGATGATGGTGAAACAGTTAAAATGCCTTGGCTTTATAAAGATTAATTATTTCCTAAGCTAAACTACCAGTATATTTGATATGTTGTGGCATAATAATGATGTGTGTAACTGTGATATCCATGTTCCATGTTGTATTTCCCGGTGGTAGAAGTCACTGTTTTTAGTCAATGTTTAGTCGTTCTAGTTAGCCTTATTTCTTTGGTAATTGTTTTTCTATGTGAATAAACTGTTGATATATTTTATGTTGGTCTCAATATAAATGAAATTGTGTGTAGTGACATGCAAGATGCTGCAGGAAACATTTTTGTTGACAGAAGTGGGATATGGATAAGAAGGCATTCACATCATTCAGTTATTAATATTTTAGTGGGAATTTTTGTAGTTTTCCAGGTTGTTTTTCAACCTGCTGCATACTGTGGATGCCTCACAATTTGTCTATATAAGACTATCAGTACACTCACCTGTGTCAGGTCAATCTCCATAGCTAAACTTTCCATCAATTCAATTCGGTTCAGAATAGACATCACAGATCCTTCCCACATCGCAGGATGGGATTACTTGTCTTGCCTTTGCTGAGCCTGAAATATAATTTGTCAGGGTTAGTTGATAGCACTAATTCCATAATTACCAAAATAGTTACAAAACTGTGAACATTACATATTGTCAGTAGTTAATTATTGTTATTTAAATGATTACATTGCACCAAACAACAAGGCATTATAGTGTACTACAGAGAGGGGTGATTACAAGTACGAATATTAATGTAATCATGATTACAGTAATTATTGCAATCACAATTACTAATGTAGTCATGATTACAATCATTATTACAATCACGATTATGGTAACATTTAAGAATATATATATATATTCACATAATGAATGAAATAAACCCTCATGTTATTATTGTCATCAATGTTATTCAACACAAAATCAAACACAATATTAAAATACAGTCACAGTACACTTCATTAGATTAGATACAAAATAAAGAGAAAAGCCTGCTTGCATTGCCATTGTAGTTCGGACCTCGCCCTCGGGCTAAGTAAAAGAAATCTGCAGAAAAAATATGATTATTACAATGGCAATGATTCGATAACAATTGAATTACTGACCTGCTAGCTATAGGGCGAATCAATGAGTCGGCACGCAAATCATGCAATGACAGCAGGCCAACATCTAGCACCGCTCTGTTCGTGCATATCACTACAAAATCATCGTCTTCGCCTTCGTACGGTGATGCAAGCAACAACGCGGTCGGGCACACGGTGCTACATAGCCATAGCCATAGCCTAGCCCTAGGCATGGTAGCTTCCTCGGCGCAGCATGATGACTCAACGTGCTCAGACATCGGGACGCAATTTCCACAGGTTCACCACATCACATTACCTAGTCAGGAATCGTTGACAGTCAAAGCGCTGTTGTAATTTTCCTGAATCCAACGTCAACAAAGGAGAAGCCGACCTGGAGTCTGGAGCGTGACTCGCACACTCCGTGACACTTTACGACTGTCAACGGTTGTTTCCGTGTGGCGTGTCGAACTAGACTCTTCGTCTGTGGTTTCCATTTCTCCAAAGATAGACAACTATTACGGAAGTTCAGTAAACCACTAATCGCTAGTAGCAGATCTGGTGAAACTGTCACAAGCGATGCATCCATCTTGTCAACAAGTAAAAAATAGTTCCGGTATTCCGTTATCGCATATTCTCGTTGGTTAGCGTCTCGTGTGTTCGGAAGTGTGGCGTTTTCGACGATTTTTTGCGTGTTTTGTTGTAATTTCTTTAACTTTTTTATTTGGAACGAACAAAAACGCTATTTTGTTGACGTGTGTAAACACTTGTATATATAACAGAGACCCATATCTTTTTTTTCGCTCCAGAATGCCTATTTACGAAATAAATCGAAATCGAAAATTTACATTGATTAGATATACGCGACTCAAACCACTCGTTTCGACAACAAGATGGCGATACGCAGTGATGTATTTTGTCGATTTTTGTCTCGAACAAAATCAGTTTTTCAGTTTATCTCATAAATTAGCAGGTATCTGTCACCATTAATGCATAGTTAGATAATATATATTTAAATATACGGCATAACACAAAAGTGCTTCAGTTCCCCTTTAACACTGGGAACAACAAGTAGATTAGAACTAGATGATCGAAGCTGTCTGGGCTGTCTTGTAGGAGTGAGCAGTGAATGTAAATATGCTGGTTGCTTTGATGAAAGTGCTTGATAAGTAATTGTACAGATCTTTAAAACAATGCGATATCGGACAGGGGGCCAATGCAATGATTTAAGAAGTGGTAATGAGTGAGAGAAACGAAGAGACCGGGTAACTACCCTTGGCAAAACAATTTTGCACACGTTGAAGTTTCAAAATGTCACTGAGAGCAGTATTGTGATAAAGGGAATTGCTATAGTCAAGTCTACTGCTAACTAGAGCAATTGCAATAGTATTATTGGCGATAGCAAAAGACATATACCGGCGAATATGTGTGTGTGTGTGTGTGTGTGTGTGTGTGTGTGTGCGTGTGCGTGTGCGTGCGCGTGCGCGTGCGTGCGCGTGCGCGTGCGCGTGCGCGTGTGTGGTGTGGTGCGCGGGCGCGCGAGCGCGCGTGCGCCTGATCGTGTGCGTGGTGCATGTGCTCGTGTGCGCGTGCGCCTGTGTGTGTGTTTGCGTGTCATCATCATCGTTGACATGTGTCGCTGTAATGCCCAACATTGTGCCACGTTGCTGGATCAGCCGGGCGTAGCAGACAACATGTAGCATGCTGGCGCCACCTTGTAGCGTGTCGGCGACCTACGACAAGACGGGATGCAAGGCGGTCACGTACGTAAACGTGCCCGTGGACAGTACGAGCAGCCGTCTTCCCGTTCTCGCCCGGCCGACTGTCAGCTCCTGCCCGCTAGCACATCCCGACAATTTCCCTGCCAGTCGACTTCCCGTCTGCATCAACACCAGAACGGTCAGCGATGTGAAGGACGTGCCACACGTCAGAGAGACGCTGGGTAGGTTGATACAATAATCATTACTCGGAATATCAAGTTTTTGATCGCTAGGCGGAGGGCGTGTATAAACACAAAGCATCGCGGATCGATCGTCAAAGGAAGTTCAACTTGTTCTTTAAATTGGAGAGTCGGAAAGAGTTACTGTTTTAGCAAAGAATACATCGTTAAAAACACTGATTTAAATACGTCTGGGCAATAGTATGTTGTGTTTTGTATATATCGTGTTAAATATCATAAGCAAATATTCCAGAATTCGTTATACGTGATAACAAACTTGTATTAGTAGTTTGGAATGCATTAACAACAAATTTTATTGCTACTCTTCAATATTTATTCCAAATTGTATTTCAACCATAACTCTTCGGTTGTCTCTCGTTCTGATAATGACTTTTGCACGTCCCTGTTCACGATTATGCTTAATAATTCTGCTTTGATGCGCTTCTGAGCTCAGGTTCCTGATGATATAGGCGCCATAGAAGTTAATTATTATTATTATTATTAAAAACTAATTATATTAGGGGCAAAGAAGCCCCAAGCGATTGGACATTTCGCTCGGCAATGTCCGTACGGAGTCGGCGTGTGACGTCAGTCTGGCCAAACGAACATCAGCAAACATTGTCATTCCATAGCAACGCAGAACATCAACAAACATTGTCATTCCATAGCAACGCAGAACATCAACAAACATTGTCATTCCATAGCAACGCAGAACATCTGCGTACGTTAAAAGCTTATATGTTGCAGTGGGGCAAAAACAATGAATTTTGGTGTAACATCAGTTTCATTATCTGAAACACTATTAAAACACTGCAACATATATACAGATTTTAAATAATAGCTAGTGTAGACCGATAGGCACTTTGTGCACTGTGCAGCCTGTGCTACGACAAAATCGAACAAGCCAGTGCGAAGGCGAGAAAGCTATATTCAAAAACTATGATCGACACAGTTGTTAAAAATTGCATATATCGAGATATTTCGGCAGTAAAATCACATAGTGTCCACATGTTTCCCCATGTGTTCCAATATTCCTAATCAAACCACCGAGTAACGCAAAGACAAAGTAGGCCGCTGGTCCAACTTCCAAGCCTAGGCTAGGGCTGGGCTAGACTCGACGACTGTGTCTACTAGCTAGTACAAATTTAACATGGAATTTAAAAACAGTTTGATAAATAAATACCCATGGTAGGGTAACCTGGGGCAGCGCGGCCCCCTAAGTAGTAGGGTAACCTGGGGCAGCGCGGACCCCAATAGTAGGGTAACCTGGGGCAGCGCGGCCCCCTAAGGAATACTTTTAAATTATACAGCATTAAGCCACTTTAGCATGTATTTAATGTGTTCACATTATAGACAGACATGTGTGTTACCCATTGAAAAACTATTTTCAGTAAATAAACAAACTAGCTGTGTTACATTTAAAAAATAGTAAGGGTACCTCAAAAAGCCATCTAGCCCCATCCCTGGGGCAAGACGGTTCTCAGCCTGGGGTAACACAGTGTGTAGCCCTCTCTCCATGGTTTTCGCTTATATGAACGAACTATTGCCTGATTAAAATGTATATGAATGAAATTATAATGTATATAATAATATATAATATAAATGTTAACATATAATACATACATTACAATCCATACATGATAATATTGGCTTAGTAATATTCCAGTATAATTACAGCCTACATGGTAGCAGAACGTAAATTATGCAATGTTCTTATTATATTAAACGTATTAAATATAATTGGTCATGTGTAATACGTTTGATACATTGTGACCATGTGCGTGCGGGATAAGACATAGGGACCGTCTTTTTTTTACAAAACAACATACTATTGCCCATTTTGTATTGTTTGACCTGTCCGCTAATTAATAATAGTATCATGTCACCAATTATATTCATTATTCACATATATATAGTGAGTTTCACCATTTTACTATTAGCAATCAGTGCATATAATAGTGCCCATAAAAGTGTTAAAACACGCTGATTTAATTACGTCTGTCTCGTGTTGCTAAACTTCCGGGGTGTGTTAACTTCATTTTGCACCGGATTTGGAGACGTTCAGAGGTGTATATTTTTGATCCCGGGCATTTGTTTACTGCGGCGTGAATCCGAAGGCTTCGGCCAAAAAATCAGACTTGGTTTGACACAACTCGCTGTCGCTACTAAATCCGTTTTTGTAGCTGTGACCGCGTTGTTGACTCGTACATGTACGGCATGACTTGAACCGGTAAGTTTATGTCAGTTACACCGTCAGAACCGCCGCCGCTCGACATTTTGTGCGATATAAATATTGCTAAAAGTTAAGTGCCTATGAACCGGTTTGTTTGACCAAAATGATGTCACGCGGCCTGGCATCTACCGGCAAAAATCCACAAACTGGTTTCGGGAAGTGCCTTCGGAAATTTAGGTATATCCCCCGTTTTATGACTAAATTAATGTAACTTTTTACAATTTCATGACTGAATATGAATAATGGGATCCAGTTCTATCCAGAACGAATCAAAACAAGTAAATGTACCGACATTTGCATATGATCTTTAATGGGAAACATCGTACCAATAACCAGGTGGACCCGCGAGATGGCGCACGCCTAGTAGTAACACACCTACATTCTCATTATTTGCCAGCTGGAATCGTCCAGTCGTTATAAATTTTGGACACGCGCATACGGTGCTCACCAACGCATGTCGGTAGTAGTTGCGATGACACACAGAGATAGAGAGAGAGAGCGCCTGAGTAAATGTTGCCGTATTTTTTATGTATTTACATGCGTCTGGCGAGCTGTAGGCCGTATGTGCAAAAATATTTATTATGCCAGGAAAATATTTCCGATGGCGTCTTGAAGAAATTCAACGGCGGCTTTTGTTAATAACAAGTAGTTAAAAAAATACAATTTTGGTATCAATTCGATATATATAATGCTATTATATAGATATTGATAATCCATTCGTAACTACCCAAACCGGCGTGCGTGCTTGCGGGCGTGCTTGCGCGCGCGCGTGTGTGTGTGTGTGTGTGCGTGCGTGCGTGCGTGCGTGTAGGGACGCATAAAAGAGGTGTTCGTGTGTTGAAACAAAATGGTACTCGTTTATTCGCTAGATGGCGGTAGCTACATGTCACCGTGCCA
This sequence comes from Lamellibrachia satsuma, assembly GCA_033239005.1. Lineage (NCBI taxonomy): Eukaryota > Metazoa > Annelida > Polychaeta > Sabellida > Siboglinidae > Lamellibrachia > Lamellibrachia satsuma. The sequence continues at coordinate 4,636,905 of BSQZ01000004.1, forward strand.
TAAACTCCACGCCAGCGCGAAAGGATGCGGTTCGCCGATATCTTTCTTTACGTTTAATGATACAACACTTTCTTCATAGCAGTTAACGTTGAACGTTGCGTACGCGTACGTGTTTGATCATTAAATATCAGTGATCAGATTGGATTCTCTTCAGCATATAAACTGCTATCGACGTTTTATCTTTTCTTTAGGATTATGTTCATACTATTCGTCAAGGCTTTTAAAATATCCACGCAGAAATGGAATATATTTAACGAGCAGGAACGGTGGACGCCGCTAAATAGAAACACTTCGAGCCAGAGCAATGCCAAGTCTGTTAGGCAGATGATTCACATTAGCGATTTTTCTGAAAGGCTCGGGATTAAACAGAATTGAATGTACGTGAAAAAAAACGAGTTAATGATTGCAAAAGCTACGCGGTTTCGTTAATTAGTATTTTCGAACGACACATTTTCTTAGAATTAGATAGTCGAAAGTCGCAACGGCTACAGTAAATAATGTTTCATGCTATGTAATGTTTTACCGTTTTACACGCACAATGTATCGTTTTGCGTATCAAAAACACTAATCTATAGTCAAAAAGCTTTGATGGTTTCCAGAAAAACCTGTTATTTAGCGCTACGATGTGTCGTCTTTCCTTATCTGACTATACTAAGCGATGGACGTGATTCTGTTAAGCGGCGCCTTTTAACCCTAGGGACCGGACGCTGTTATCCGTGATTCTGTTGAGTTCGGATAATATAACATCCGAACTCAAATTTGACATCTGATGGCTTTTCGGTGTGCCTCGACAAACCAGCATATGATCTTCACGCTGTCTGCACATTCTGGCTTCGATTTATTCTTGTCTTGGAACGTAACCACATTTCGGCCCCAATATTTTGTATCGTCTTCGGACATAACCTTTCATTGTTGGTAACTGGTACGGTCAGAGCCAGTTACCTCTGACCATTGGCGTTGGTGATCTTTCCATGAATCCATCTTATAATAGTTCACAGAAATGCTTTGTAGCGATATCTGGCCCCACTTCACGTCCACACTGTGAACAATTTAACATTCTGGGAAATACCGCCCCGCCCCCCCCCCTCCCCCCCGGTACCCACACCGTTGTCGGCACAGTCGATTGTTTTGAAAACCCTTGTGTACGATAATTAATAGCCACGGTCGACCATATCTGTTCATCTGTGTACTTATGTAATTTGAGATAGAACATCTGACTCAGCCGTTGTAAAACTATTGAATGAGAAGCGCCAACAATGGCGGCACAGTCTGGCGACATGCTGACACAGTGCACGAACCGTCGCCCAGTTTGGTATCATCTCTGATTCTTATCGTTTTTCCTGTAATTTGCACAAACCGGTCCGGAAGCCGAAACTCACACGAACAGCCGCCCCCTTGATGCACCAAACACCACCAAGGGCAAACGACCGACATGCCTCTACCGGTCGCAGCAGTAACTGGAGCCGATTATAATTATTACACGTGTTTTCTGTGGACGGATATTTGTGCGTTATAAAAAACACATTAAACAAAATTAAACATATTCAAATTATCGCAATAAAGGCAATGGAAGAAAAGAGGTGCCCGGCTAAAAAAATCCCCATGGCGTTTACCCCCCCCACACACCCATGGCACACCTTGGTTACGCTCGTGTAGGTACAGGCTATTGCTTACTTTTGCCGAAATAATTATCAGCAACCAGGAACACTATAATGTACATGGGAAACGAATGAGTGACTAAGCAAGAACACCTTCGAGATCATATTATCAAGCTATTTAAATTATTCCCGAATTAAGACACTACTCTGAATTATTAATTAATGTTATTTATATGCATCAATGATTATTAATTAATGTAACTTTGTAATGTTTAAGGGCGGCTCTCACGATAGCGACCTCTTAGTCTTAGTGAGAGTCTCCCTGGTCAATACAACAACGTAGCGTCGTCTACTTTTCTTTACAAATACGCCAATATATATATATATATATATATATATATATATATATATATATATATTTGTATTACTTAGTAATTTTAATTTGTTAAAAAATACATCATGAATGTTTATATGTTGATATATGTATAATATGTGTATTTGTGTAATTTACGATGTGTTAATTCTTTCGTTATTGGCTACTTGTATATAAATGTACGTATTGACCAAATAAATTTACATCCACATTCGCATTCTATGCAGCATTTAGCCGGAAGCGTCAGTGACCTCAAATTTCTTTTCAACTAGGTCATCTTTCCAAAAATAAACAATACACTCGCGCTAACAAACAATATGAATGAACTGTTGCATTGGATGTCACTCATTAAACATCCTAATTCGCCGGAAAACAAAGGGAATCAATTTCAAACTGTGAAGCCTTCCGCAATCTTTGGCGCGCTTTTTCGACGCCGCTTCCCGCGAACGTCATTCATCTATTTCGCGCGCAGACGCGTTTGTAATCTCATTGGCCGCCTGGTTTTGATTGCCGAAGGGAATCTCCCGCCGCCCCGACCGTCTGGCCGCTCATTGGTTGACCCACATTCCTGGTATGCCGGCAATTGGCGCCCTATTGGCTGCACCAATGACAACAATGCCCGCGTCAAACTGGCTCGCCGTCTGTTGGAACTGTGCCAGCTCCGTTCACCACCCACAGTAGACATTTTGTTCTTGCGCGAAATAGATCTGTCTGGGGCGCACTATAAATTAATTGCATGGCAGAAAAATGATGATGATAACGAATTCCAAGATGCAAAATAGTATGTATATATTGGTATATATTTCATAATAAAATGCACTAACGATAACATTATTTAGCGCGTTTTGCGCGAGGTTGGCACAGCGCCAAGTGAGCGTACTATGCAGGCGGAGTGATATGTAGGTGGATGTAACAACAATACGCCCTAACGTTCGTAGTAATACAGGCCAGTGTTTTGAAAATTCACGAGGTGTACGGATTGGTGGCACAACTTCGCTCGTGTTCACAAGCTATGTTTTCATCGTCTGCTAGTATGTCAAAGATGCTGGCACGAAAGATTAGTAATCTGAATGTATTCCGCAGTGGCAACGTGAAAGAGGAGAAAGGTAAGAAACTGAAGTGTTCGCGCGCGCGTGAATTTGCCGTTTCCAGACTGCGTGTCGCGATTTGTGACGAATGCCTCGTGCGCGCCAGACTGTGTGGTACCGGAGCCTACTCCTCAACCCCGAAATGTTCCTTGTTACAGTGAAAGAAAAGGACGCCTTCGAGAAAGCTTATTCCGTTGAACACATCCTGGGAAGTGGTGGATTCGGAACTGTGTATGCTGGAACCAGACGGAAAGATGGAAAATTGGTAAGTTAGCGTACAATCTGCTGCAGTCGTGGCTACCTTCGAATGTTGTCGCCCATATGTAACCATATTGATGGCGTGAATTCAAGTGTTGTGCACTGTTGGGTGGTTGAAAATTATTTCTCAGTCGTTTTAAAATACTGCATTATATATTTAGGATAAACATCATGGTATTCAGTTTGTATTCTATTTTGTTTCAGGTGGCCATCAAACATGTTTCAAAGGACAAAGTTACAGAATGGGTGCATGTAAGCATATGTTTGTATTTACTCCCATACCTAGTCCTAGAGTATGTTTGTTTTTATAAATGTTTTAATGCAATCTACTAAATATCTAGCGTTGTCGGACATCTAATTTTATTCGTTTACTTTCATGAGCATAGCTGGGGTATTTCTGACATATGGCATGTCTCAACTCGTGTCAATATTGACACTTGCAGTTTCTATATGAATAGTTTGTTGACTTTGATTTCTGGCATTCTTAACTCACGGAGAGCGTAGGGGAAGTTAAATTGAGTTTGGTGACGTGGCTACACTGTTTGGCTTGGGTTTTGGATGCGTGGCGTCTGACTACCGCAACCTCAGACGCGTCGCTCCTTCGCGATAGACGGAAGGTGCGGCCGCGTCTTGGTCAGGCGCACAATCACAGTCAGTGGTGGGGTAGGGGGTGACACTCGCAGTTGAGGTGTGTGGGCCAGTGAATGGGTCGCGTGAACTAACAATGCAGGCGTTACTTGGCGTTCACAATGCGCCAGCGCGGTCGTAAATTCCTTCGATTGTTTAATAGGGCACTTTCTCACGGCCCGCGTCATTCCACACTCGCAGGGGGTTGGTCATCGCTGCCCAAGTCGGGGTGGTTCCGAGTTCTATAAATGGAATTCTAACATAGACTGGTGACTAATTGTGGAAACCCTTCGCTTGTGTTGCTAATTGTGTGGAATGTTGTGTCATTATGTTTGTAAACAGTTCTGTTTATCGTAGAATACACGGAGTATTGGGATAATTTTTAATTCCAAAAAAGATTTTGTGTATTTGGAAATAATCATAAAAAGCCCAGATATGTTTTGTTTCCAGTCCTGTTTAGAACATGAAATTTGGCATCAAAACAATTATTGGCACATCTTAAATTTATGCAGTTGGTTGTGATTAAACAAAATAAACGTTGTATTAGTTTTCATGAAATGAATATATAGCTGCAAAGATGTGACCAAAAATGTAGGGAGACAATCTAACACACTTGATTTACGGTAAATGCTTTCTTTCCTCCAGATGGACGGACGTGTCGTTCCAATCGAAATTTGCCTGATGAAGAAGGCGGGGCACGTCGAAGGTGTCATCAAGCTGCTGGATTATTACGAGAAGTCTGACAGCTTCATCATGGTAATGGAGCGTCCAGAGCCCGTCAAGGACCTCTTTGACTATATAACAGAGAAGGGCCCACTACCTGAAAACACAGCGCGCCAGTTCTTCGTTCAGATTCTGCACACGGTCATGGCCATCGAGAAAGCGGGCGTTGTCCATCGCGACATCAAAGACGAGAATATCCTTGTTAATCTCAACACAAACCAGCTGAAGATCATCGACTTCGGCTCGGGTGCCTATCTCAAGGACAGCGTCTACACTGACTTTGACGGTAAGCATCTTGAGTAGTTTCATCCTGTGTTGTTTTTCTTAAACTAAGTAACTTGTGTTTTGATACTTTTTCTGGTCATCATGCGGAACCACTAACAATCAAGACCGAGGGAACACGTAGCATTTGACATTATAATGACATTCAGGTGTGAACTAAGAACCATTTGTCAGCCCTTTATCACCTGTCTCCATTTCCAGTCAGCGAAGTGGAACATAAAACTGTCTGACGATATGTAAGATGATAGCCAGTCTGGTCGTTCATGCACATCATTTGACGTAAGCTACACAGTGTTGCATCTGCTCCTTGAAAATAATATTTATTTTTTTACATGCATGAAGACTGACCAGTAATTAATTTGTATTATTTTGGTCATCTGGCCCATGCTGTTGTCGAGTAAATGCGCTACACAAAAGTGTTAATTACTATAGTGATTTATTATTTTGGTCTTAATTATAACGAGGTGGAAATATGAGATGGGCCAGTGCTGTAGTAACGTGCACAGCGTCTGTGATCCAGTCTTCCAGTCCACCTAATGGCCAGCAGTCTGCTGGCTCACTGCCAGGAATACTAATTATGGAATACTCCAGGAGCCAGCCCCTGAGCTGGCCATGTATGAGCACTGCAGTGTTGATGTCCCAGTACAGGGTCAGTGACCACTGGTCTGTTCTTTGTGTGTGTGTCACCAGTATTTGATTAATTTGTATCACATTGACCAGTGATCTTCTTTAGACTTGGACTGTAATTTAATAAATTACCGATTTGTGGCTGCTGTTGGATTCTTTGGGCAGAGTTAATCTCATTTAGGCCTTGTTGATTAGCATATGCTGGCTTAATTAGATGTCTCTGGTTGCAGCCAGTTGGTCAAGAATGACCATGCTGTAATCATCTGGACGCTGTCCACAAGTGAATGACATGGTGATTGTTGTATGTTTCAGGCACACGTGTGTACAGCCCTCCTGAGTGGATCCGTCTCCACCGCTATCACGGCCGGCCGGCTACCGTCTGGGCCCTCGGAATACTGCTCTTCGACATGGTCTGTGGCGACATTCCCTTCGAGCATGACGAGCAGATCGTCAAGGCTAGCATTCACTTCAAGGGCAAGCTCACTCCAGGTAGGCATTTCTCACATGTCAACAGTTATGTTGTTTATAATGGTTATGTTGGCTTATATCTGGTGTTATATGATGTGTTAATTGGAATCATGTGTACTCTTTGTGTACATCTTGTGTAGTAACTTCTAGTGCACATTCTCAGAGCTATGATGTACTGTTTGTCGACATTTTATGACATGTCGTATAATGGTTTTTGTTGTTGCATTGCAGAGGTGAAAGATCTCATTCAGAAGTGTCTGTCGGTGAAGCCACGTGACCGACCGACCATCGAAGAGGTGTTGAGTCACGAGTGGGTGCAAGCGGTCAGCGGCAGTGACCACTCGTTGGTCTCGGACAGTCAGTGCAGTGAATGCCGGTCACTCGACAGCTCGTCATCCGGGGGAAGTCGAGAAAGTATATGAACTGACGCGTCATCGTGTGTCACCACTGCCGGCGTCAATACGGTGGTGGTGGTGGCATTGTGCCAGCTAGGGAATTACTGACTGACACGGGTCGGTGCAGTGACTCGTCGTGACGCCGCATCGGGCGTTAGCTCATCTCAACAAACAGCGTGTCGGTAGCGGCGACAGATGCAGCAGCAGGTTGCTGCTTCAGTGCTATTCCAAAAGAACGGTTCTTTCTCGGAGCAGTGACACCCATCACATCAGCGCAACGGACTAGTGCCAAAAATAGCCTCCGGTTTGCGGGTGTAAAAGGGAACTCGCTGACTACTGCCAACGGGTGTGTGAAATAGGTGGACTGCGTTCGGCATATTGCACGGATAAATATGCAGACGGAACTGAAAATATAGGTGCCTTTTTTAAATAATGCAACAACAATGCAAAGTGACCTGGATTCATCAAGTCTCTGACTTTCGAGTTTGTCACTCCGAACAGTTTGTCACCGTCCCCTATGAGGTGCGACGGGTGACAGGACAGTGTGTCTGACACCGTGACTGGATGTTTACCATCACGTGCTGTCACAAGGACACAAATGATTTGCTCAATTATATTTGTTTTCACCCCTAATTTATGTCATTGTGTTGTGGCTGGTGTAGTAACATTATTTATTTGGCAGGCTTTGGTTTTGAACTGGCCAATTGTACTTGTCAGGAAGTCATCCATTCCAGGTGTGTTCAGGCTCATATTTGATTTTAGCATCATCATCTCTGTTGACATGAAGTACCTCTTGTAGGTAACAAGCAGATAGGCTTGGTCGTTTCCCATCATTGTAATTGTATTTAATGTGTGATAACCTACTGGTGCTGATCTCCGTTCTGCCTGACTATTTTATTTTCATTCATTTCAATACAAGTGCTGGATATGAACACACCATTTGGTTAACTAGGCTGCACTGCAATGAATGTGTAGTGCAAGAGGTGGCAATGTATATACTTTAACAAGAGATAAGTTATTGCGAGCATGGAAGTGTTGGTGCTCAACCCCTGTATGATATCTTATATATAGCCTGAAGATAGCAGTCTCTGCGTACGCGTTCAGTTTCTCAATGCTTGTACAAACCGCAGCTTTATTTATGACCAACTCTTTGCAACTTTTAGTTATCTGTTTTAGCCTTTGCAGTTCTGTGGATGCATTTTAGTAGGTCAAGTGTCACGTTGTTGTCATGACTACAGGATCCCCCGCAAGGGTGACGGGTCCTGGCGTGGCATTGCCAATTGTTGCAATTGTACATAAAAATAGTGTATTTTTATAAATGTAATAAATACACAGGAGAATTTTGTATGAATATACATCTGTGTTTTGTGCATCTCTGCTAGCATCTCAGTTGTACGTTTCCCCCATCTGCCTTGGAACGAATGAAACTGAATATAGCTAATCTGTCATTGTTTCACAATTGTCCGGATTTGATGCCAAACGCAAAAAAAAACTTGTGAACAGACTTACTTGTGTCCAAAATATCGGGCCTAGAATCCACCAGAGTCGGCCTTCAATCGTCCGTTTACTGATGGGTTCAGCCTACTGTTACGTTTCCCATTAGCGACAATGTTAACGTTTTGCACGATTATGAGAAAACGGGACCATCAAAACTTCTTTCCTGCCGTTGTCATCATCTCATTGACATGTTCGTCGAGTTTTGTCAAAATCACATATTTCTAACTCTTAAAACTGCTGAACGTGCCATACCCATCACTATTTACCAATTACTGCATAGATTACGCACACGTGCCTTATGGCGAAAAATTTGCCAAAAATCCTTCCGCCTATTTAAATCATCTAAAAATCCACGGTTACACTGCTAACATGGTCTACCAGCAAACTTGCCAATGTGTCTACTCAAATGCAGTTATGTCAAATGATATGATTTTTTAAAATTACACATTTAAAATGACTCTGCCCTACATTCGTAACACACCAGGAAGTCTAACTGAGGCATGATCCCAAATGATCGGGTAACGGTAAAGTCGGTTAGCAGGTGCTTTGGAAAATCCGGTAGACGGGGGGAAGGGGGGGGTCTCAACAGTGAAAGCTGGTCCCGGCAGATGTTCCGTCTGTAGTCTGTGCCGTACCAGGTAGCGGTCGGCCCGAGTGTTTCAAGGAAGGCCCGTGAACTTTGCCCAACTCCGTCAACCGGACCTATTGTGTGTGTGATCGTCGGTGGGTGGCATGTCTGTTGCCACCACGAGCCCGTTTCTTTGTTGACCTCTACCCTATGGCCGTGATTGTGTATAAAGATAAACACCGCTGTTACTGTCTGAATTCCCCCGGGCTGATGTTGATCGTGATTCGTGAATTCGGCCCGATTATTCGTGACCACACACGCGGTGTTCGGTATGAATCAGCAAAACTGCGAATCCCCTGAGAGTCGAGTAACACGTATAATGTTGGTCCTGTTAAATAATTCATGCTGGCGACACATTTACTAATAACCGAAAACTGAGATTTGCTATGCTTAAGAAATTAACTATAATTCGTGAATATCCCCAACCACTAGTGCACGTTAATTATTCTTCAGATGAATAACCTTTGTAACATTATGCCTTTATAAATATCGTCGTAGTTTCAGCATGAGCGGATATTATTGTAAACAAACTATTCATTTGTTTACAAACAACAGTTTATTATCAACCGCTTGAGGTTATAATAATTATAAATATGCGGGCACAATCGCTTCAAATCTACGATACCAATGATATCATATCCTAAAAACAGCAACACTGATTAGAAACCTGCTAGACTTTGGTAATGGTGTCAACTTAGGTAAACATGAAAAGGGGTGTCCCCGACGATTTCACCAGTCGGGGAGTTTTCATGTCAGCTATGCGGAAAAGGGAAGCCCAGAAGTACCATAAAATGTGGGCCCAATAACGGCCTATCAGCCAACAGGTGTTTTCGTACACCTGCTATATTAGTATTCCTCCGACCGCTTCTAGTCCCTGGTGATGTCCGTGTATTCTCGTCCGCCGTTTTTCACCCGAACATCAAAGATGCACGAACAAGCCAGATATTTGCTACAAAGACAGACGGTCTCGCCTCCTGTCGACGCCATATATCAAACGTGGCATAACTCAGCTCCACATTTAGATTCGTCTGGATGTAAGCATCTGCTATGTTTACACAAAGAAGTCGATGCCTTTATTCGTGTTAAAAATAAGCCCACTTCTATTGCGTCCATAGCTATGTCCGGGAATATATCACCCTCGCTACATCACTGTGCAGACGCTGTGCTGAACGAGGTATTTTGGGGAATTTCCATTAATCGCGGGTGCTTCGAAGACAGTTTGTCGCACTGCGCTGGTAATTTGTGCGGAAATTCCCAAATGCGTATCGCGTCTACTTTCTGCAGATTAATAACAGTAGTTTATGGCGCATACAGCTTCGGTGATTCAAGGCTTCGACCATTTCTCTGGTGACGTTCGTTCTTTATTGTCGTCCTAAGTTCCACTGTATGTGGGGGGGGGGTAAGTCATCGTCATATTATACTTTTTAATTGTTGGGTACAGCCAGGTTAATTAATGAAATGATCTTCCTGTGTTGGTTCTCCAATAAAGCCAACAAGTTGTTTTCGTCCACGCCAAGTGCTTTTGGGTGCATTTTTAACAAATGAAGACATACTTTTTCTGCCAGTTTACAAAATCGAAAATCAAACGATTCAGTTTACACTATCCATGACAGTCTGTGGGGTAGACACTGGAAGAAGAAGTCAGCAGTTGATAAAGGCATTGTAGAAAGAGGTAATTGGCAAACGACGCATTGGGCCATGACCCTCCCCCACCTTTTGGTTTAATTTGTTTCAGTAAGTTTCCTTTGCGCCACAACGTGGTAGCATTTTGACTAGGCTGGCTCCTTTGGCTTCCAAGATATGCCGTCCTGTGAGACGAAATATCGGCGTTGCCATGCTAGCGATGGCTGCTCAGTCATCTATTATAGTTGTGCAGCATTTTGCCCTATCCCCATCATCCGACCCAGACGATTGTCAAAACGAGCAATATCCATCATGCTCTCGAGGCTAGATGTACGAGTCGCGTGGAGCGCGTCTCTCTGTGTTCCCGGCGTTTATATTTTGGAGAGATCAGTTATTGCAGACGAGTTATATTAAGAACAGTGCATAATTCCGTTTCGGGATACTTTGTCATTTTGTTCTTGTTGCTAACAGCGTACTGATTTGTCGTGTAGCAGGTATGAATCCGAGACAAAAGCGCCTTCGGACATAAGCTCCCCTCCGGACATAAGCCCCCTCGGGACATAAGTCCCCCCCGGACATAAGTCCCCTAAGGACATAAGCTCCTCAATGTAGACGCTTACAAAGTACATATTACAAAATGTATTACTGATGTTATATATATATATATATATATATATATATATATATATATATATATATATATATATATATATATATATATATATATATATATATATATACATATATATATATATACATATATATATATATATATATATATATATATATATATATATATATATATATATATATATATATATATATATATATATATATATATGAAGTATATATAAAGTATATATAAAGTGTATTAGAAACTTAGATTGCTACTTGACTAATTCTATGTTTACATTTATTGTAGGAAAACAAATATACTACTTGATTTATTTATTAAACTCAAAGAATGATAAAAGGAATCACAACTTTTCATTTGTCTTGTAATTTTATTATAACTAATAATAGTAACTGCTACAAAATAATAACTACTAATATACACCCTTCAAGCTTGTCACTTGTAAGCTTTGTCCATGCAACAATGTATTACTTGTAAGCTGAATAAACAGTCTTGAGTTGATGGACGGAGGCCCTGTTCATGGTAACTTGCTTTATGTATGCTACTGTGAGAAAAAAATATATATTATATTTAAAATAGCAGTAATACATATCTAGACTGACGGCTTTTGTCGGTGTGGCTTATGTCCGAGGGGGCTTTTGTCCGAGGGGGCTTTTGCCCGAGGGGGATTTTGTCCGCGCACCAACAGTTATGCATTTTGAGAAGACGTAGTTATTTGCATATCACTAATCATGTCATTATTGGGCATGCGTAGGTGTATTTTTTTATTTATGTCGTTTTACGGTAGGGTTCTCAATAACCATGTGTGTAAAATCATCGAGCAGTACTTTTATTTACATAATTTTCTTTACTCTCAAGTTATTGCTGGGCGTGCTGCACCAGCATCCGCGACAGGCATACCGAAGAACGCGCATGGAACGTTCGTAAAGGTCGTGTTTACGAAGCAGAAAGTCAAACGCGACGCTGACTTTGGCATGACGTCAATAGAATCTTACGCCGATTGTATTGGCTTGCCAGTGACGTCACGGACAAAACTATCTTTTTTCCGTCTCTTTATATCTGCGAGTAAACGCGCGTGTGTTGGCGAATGCGAGCAGAGATTTGGTTTCAAAGCAGCTACTAAGCTAACGCGATCAATCACAGGTTAGATTTATGAACATACCGCGTTGCTGCTATCACTTTCGTATTTTTAGCACCGCTTATTGCGTATTTTAACGTCGCAACGCATCAATGAAATACAAGTAGAACGCATTATCAATCTTTCGATTACTGCGATTCACGGTTGCACTTAATTGCACGCGGTATTTCGCGGAATCAGTTGGTAAACAACGGCCGTTTGTTGACGTTCTTGGCAACGGCCGCACGAAGCGAAGCGTCTGTCTAATGTCGCTCGCATTCACTTGCACTGATGTGACGCCCGCGGTAACTAATTAACGAGACGCATCAATAATATATTGTACACGCACGGCTTCCGTTAAGCTCGCTTGATATATGAGATAACAGATTTGTCTTGTTTCTATACCCACTCGAACACGTTGTGGTTTAGCATGCCAAAGGGTTTCATTTCTGGGAAATATTTACGACACAAATTTTAACCGGACTCCGTCATTATTTGTCAGTTTATTGGTTCTCGTCGTCTTCATCTTGTCACGTGTATTTCTCTTTATCTCAATGTACGGCACATCAAAAAACGGAAAATGCATTTGAATAGAAGTGACGAACAGCATACTGTTAGACAGACTGCTCAGAAATGTCCAACTTAGCGTCAGAAAGTCAAACTGGACGTTATATAAAAATTAGATTTATTTGTATTACCCCTTGCGAGTATGCCCTCTGAGCGTTACATTCTCAACATTCCAGAGGTTTTAGATCTGTATATCGTGGGGGTGTGCGGTTACCAGGGTCATACCTACAGGATCGCTACTTGACCCCCATATAAGCCCAGTACGGCTTCACGACCGATACGAGATTGTATCTGCACGACTGGATTGCATACACTAATGCTTTGCATAGGCACGCGTGAGAAAACTGGCGAAAGTTGAGGCCAAGTATGTGCGAGGTCACTGGCGCAGTAGAACAAGGGCACTGGACCATATGTTAAATGTCAATATCAATGTCAATGTCAATGTCAATGCCAACAAAAAAATCACCGTTGTAGGTGTTCTGCGGTATGTGCTAAGATCCCACCTGTTAGAGTAGTGTGTTTCTCCGCCATGGCTGCCATGGTACAAATGCGTTGTGTAAATGCAAAATAGGACGAACCAGGGCATTTGTTATGCTATACCGAGAATGAATAATATGTTTTCGTGAAGATTATAGAGTAAGACAACTTTCTTCTCCCATTTCCCACTGATCCCTTGCGGGTGGGTCCACATCAGGAATTCGTGTCCACTCTCTCAATAACTTGTCTCCATTTTGTTTGCTTTTCTCCATTCCCCCCCCCCCCACTCTTTTCACACATGTCTGTTGTTGATATCTCTATATCATATCCTTCCACCTTAATGTTGCTCTTCCTCTTCACCTTCGATCGCCCTCCTCTTTTTCCATGGATGGTCTCTTTGTCAATCTCCCCTCACCTATTCCGCGAACGCGTCCTGCCCATCGCAGTTTGCTCCTTCCTTTTCAAATATTTCTTCATTCTAATATTTTCTAATAATACCACCATCGTCCTTCTGTCATCTCCGTTGGCTTTACATATTCTCCGAACCCAGCTGTTCCCTGCAACCCGTGGCTTCTCACTGTGTCTCTTTGTCAGTGCAAATGTTACCAACTTGTTTCTTCAACTACTTTCTCAGATTAAAATGTTCAAAACGGGTTTGTCACTAATAAAAGTAAAACTTGACTAACAGGCGACAATAAATAAACTACAATCCAGCTACATAACTCAATAACTACAATGGTTGGTGTTTTCCAATATACATACATATGTGTTGTAATTATTGTAATAAAAAAATTCAAATCAGACACGTAACGACGTCAAATGGTTGGATCGTGTACCCAACGCGTGTTATATTCTGTATATGCGATTGTTGTCGAACAAAACCAGGTTTCTGCATAATATAAGATTATATAATAACTAATTATATTACGTACTAGATACTAAACGGTGTCGGTGGCAAATCCAATATTGGCATTGCAATAAAGTTAGCTAACTTCAGCGGCACCAGTCTTTGTGTGAACGACCTGGCTGCACGCCAGACTCTGCGTAATGGAATACACGTGGAACGACGTCTCGGGAGGCGAACAGACAGTTCCCGTCGAACGGTCGAGCAGCCATTCACTGTGTCAGCCTGCACCCAGTCACCGCATGGAGGGCCGCAGACTAGAAAGGCAGTCACGCGTGACGAGCCGCCAGACTCCATTCAAGCGGGTGCCTGCGTCGAGCAGACGACCGCGTGTCTGTTCGAACGACGCGGCCGTTCCCGCGCAAATCACAGAACTCACAGCGGCAGACGACACTGGTGATTAGAGAGCGCGGGAATCCGGCGATGAAAGGCTGGCGGTGGCCTTGATAAGGGCCTTGTTTAATCAGTTCGCGGTTGATAGCCAGTCGACAATTGTGTGTGTGTGTCTATGACGGGCGTCCAAGCCTCGTGATAGGCGCACAGTGCAAGAATCACATTGTCAGTGAGTTGTGTCAGTGAGATAGCGTCTGGGCGGGCGATCAATGGGAGAGCGCGAGGAGGGAGGGCAATAGGTGCAGACGACACAGAGGACGCTGTGTGTCACGCTTGTCTTCCCAATTAGCAGACACCGGGTGTCCCACAGACACCAGTCTCGTTTCTGTGCGTTGTGCCGTTGAACACAATCGACATAGATTGAACTACGTAGATGCAAGTTGGACAAGATGCGGGCAGTAGACGGGGGGGGGGGGGGGAGGGGGTGAGACTTCCATTGCACAAACGTTTCTCTCTCGCTATTTCTTTTTATTTTGGGAATCCTGTTTTATATCGGGACAGCATGCATAAATAGATATCGTTTGTAGTCTGTAGGGATATGATTGATGATGTAGCTATGCGAATGGGACTTATAATGTAAATTTTTAAGGGGCGAGATGGTTTGGAATGTTTAAGTAATACCGACAAAACTAAATAAGTGGGGTGTTGTTTAATATAATTTTTATTGAGCTATGTTGCATAAGAAATATATTATTTGAATCACCGCTAAAAATCAGGGAGTGTAAAACGTGGCTTAATATTTCATTATTTGATGTAAAACATCAGAAGTATGACCTCCCATTGATGTATTAGCCTATTGTAAAATGAAACTCGAGTAACTGAAACGTCATTCCCTTGACAATCATGTAACCGGAACGTCCTTAGCCTAACTGCCATTGACTAGACTGTCCAGCCACAAAACAGACAAGCACGAGGTCTCTGTAACGAAATACCCTTTGTAACCGGAACGTCCTTAGCCTAACTACCCTTGACTAGAATGTCCAGCCACAAAACAGACAAGCACGAGGTCTCTGTAACGAAATACCCTTTGTAACCGGAACGTCCTTGGCCTAACTATAGCCTTGACTAGAACGTTCAACCACAAAACAGACAAGCACGAGGTCTTTGTTGCGAAATACACTTTGTAGCAGTCTTGTCTTGCTTGGTGTCGTTTCCGTACGCCTGGCTGTAAGGAGCGAGGTTAACGGTGAGGTATATAACAAAGGGGGCATGCTACGGTTGAATAACGAGGTCAGGGACTCGTTGACGAACTGATCCGAGCTGACATTTCTGTTGCAAAATTGACCTCTGGACCACTGCCATTTCTTGTGTGTTCTCAAGTGTCTTTTTCCGCTGTATTGAAATAGTAGAAACACTTTTATCGCGTTGGACGTGTCAGTGTTAAATATACATATATATATATATATAGATAACAACCCTGACTCCGCAGTCAGAACAATGGCATCCTACTAAACTGGTCTGCACACCCCGACGCTTAGTTTCAACAAAGTCTGCATTGCGCAACATCGCAGTTTGTCGACTCATTTTAGTTGATATCAAATTTAGTAACTATTACATTACTGTGTGAGAGCGTATTTGGTAATATGGTGCATATAACGTTGACACGTGTCCGTACGGAAACGACCGATTGATCAGCTTGCTCACCCGATCAGCTTGGCAGGCTAATTTTAGACGAGGTCACTTTTCTTTCAAGCCGCAATGTTATTATTGACTACAGAGTCCACTCTATTGTACGAAGCGGCGTTATTCAAAACGGGTTTTTTAATTGCTTTCCATGACAAACAAACGAGTTACGCCAGCCATGTTGACCTTTCCTTGCTCTATATATATATATATATATATATATATATATATATATATATATATATATATATATAAACGGCCACAATTAAGTCGGCTTAAGGTTTAATTCACGTTCAAATAAACGATTTGTTTGACGTATTAGTCAAGGGTAGAGTTCCACAAACTGAAATTACCCCTCCCCCCGCGCGCGGTAACCGGACAAAAACCCCACTGGACATAACCCCACTAGAACAAAGCTCCACTGGACAAAACCCCACTAGGACATAACCTCACTAGAACAAAACTCCACTGGACAAAACCCCACTCGGACATAACCCCATTCCACTCACATATAATGATACCACACCCAGGGTAGTTACACTATCACATATCAACAATATGTATTGTCTACTTCCATCTGACACGATGACCAATACCCGTCAGAGCTTCAGGAATTAACTCACCACGCTCATCTAATAGTAGTGCAGTGGCAACCTCGACCTGGTCCTTACGTACAGTAATATACGTGGGGCGCGATGGCATAGCGGTTAGAAGGTCGCTTCGAACCTTTGGCAAGTTTGATCACCCCACGTTGCCACAGTTCACTCAGCTGTATAAATGAGTACCTGGCAATACAGACAGTGGTGGAAATGTGAACGAATAGCCTTCGCGCAATTGCAGCGTGGCTGAATGCTTCCCAGAGAAGTTGAGATGGCCTTGGAACTTCACATCCAAGTGTGATTGAGGATCATCCCCTGAAGTGCAATCAAAGTTATCACACTTATTATCCAAAATACATATTATTATTATTTTAGAAAAAAAAAATTTCAATTCTTTGAGTAGTGCGGTTTTGTCCGAAATTTTCATTAGTTAATTGGGTTCTGTCCGATTGGGGTTTTGTCAAGTGGGGTTTTGTCCGGGTGGGGTTTTGTCCTGGATTCAGAGCGCACCGCTTACATTTTGTTGTTCAACATTGCACTAAAATACGACCTAAGCAGGGAACACGAATAGAGTTACACCATTAATCATTCCCCTGCAGTTTTACTAACGGGTATTCTATTTATGTCTCTGGGAACACGTCATTTTCCGTTAGCCAACAGTTGACACACTGACCGCGTGGTTATTTTGGGGTCTCTGGCGTTATGGAGGGTCGCATGTGACCGTCGTGAAAGATTAATCGGTTGACCATCTGTCCGACGTAACGCGACATTGAGCGCCGAGTCTTTCAGTGAAGGTGACACAAAATGGCCGCGGGTCGCGACATTCTCGCGGAGTTAAACGACGTTACGCAAGAGTCGGACGCGGCGCTTCGTTGCTAAGCCATGAATAAGGCATGAGATGACCGCAGACATTGGATGGACACTGGTCACCTCATCCAAATGTCCACGAACAATCATGTTTGGGATTAATTTGTCAAACGGTGAATGTACTCCAATTACTTCCCGGCTTCCACTAGATTGAGACAATATCCATGGGGATTTCCGGTGGGAGACGCGCAGACAAAGGGGAAGAGGAGATTGGTTTACGACGGGACACGCTCGCGTAATGACCTCATTGCCGTCCGGGGCAGTGACCACGCTGGGCAGGACAGGACGCAGGAAGGGATGGTTATCACGCGAACCGGTGTCTCTGTTCTTCGCGACATCAAACGTCGGCATATCCCAGGGCAATGCGATTACGTTGCTTTCGACGATCGATAACATTATTGTTGGCATTATGTCGTACAAGTCGAACATTAATAAAAGCGTTTGGTGAACTCCAATAAAACTGCTTGATACTTGAGATATTATGCTTAACGCCGTACAACAATAGATTTCATATTTCGGGACAAGGTGGTGACAAATAATTTGGCGAATATTTTAAAATGAATTCATATTAATTGAGTGCTTGGGTGTTTGGGTGCGTGCGTGCGTGCGTGCGTGCGTGCGTGCGTGCGTGCGTGCGTGCGTAAGCGATGCAGTGGTCGTATGCAATTATGCATCAATCAAGCTTAATATGGTATAGAATGTTCTGAGAGACTAAGCAAGTGGGGGGGGGTGTTACATCACAACTGTTAATTGCTCGAGCAATTATTGACGCCGTGACGTGAGGTATCTTTGTTCAAGACTGGTGAAGACATCAGGAGTTGTTTTGGGGCGTTGATGTGTCAAATGGTTCTTGATGACCACTGGTCACTACATCCGACCACTACATCGCTGATGATCATTGTCCGGACAGAAACAATGTTGGAACACGTGTTCCCTGTCTTCCTTGGGATCCACAGAGACAGGTGAAACTCGATTAATATTTACCCTTGCTTGTTATTATGATAGCGTTTTGACGTGATCACTAATTAGGGAAACTTCTAAAATTTGGACTTCTAAATAGAACCTTGACATAGACGCTGAGAAAAACAACTGTTTCAGTTCCACACGACGCGTCTTACAATGCATGTCAAATTCCGATAATGTGGATAACGTATACTTAACGACAAAGGAAATGCGAACATATCAACATAAGTTATTGTCATGCCACAATGAACTCGCCAAACTCGTGTCAACGCAGCATGACGCAGTTACGTGTGTGTGGTGCCTCGATGAAGTCGAAAGTCTCGTGAAGAGCGTACGTGCTACGCACGATCTGGACCGACTACTTCAGAGTCCGCGTGTGCACGTGTGATACACGTACAGGCATCGCAGGTTAAAATTAAGTGGTGAACAGTGTTCATTCGTTCAACAGGAATAGGATTCCATCCCAACACGAGTTTTTCCACAACGCCAAGGAAACAATCAGAAACTTCAGGGAGAACCCTTCCTCAATAACATCGGCAGACTCAGCGGTCAAATTGCGCGCCACCGTCTTGCTAATAAACCTTAAAAACAAAGAGTAAACGGGGGGGGGGTGCACAATATGTTATGTCGACACGGACTTGTTCTACTTTAGACTAGGACAGGGATAGCATTACGGATGTTTTGCGCTAATTCGAAAGCACTACATCCGGGAATATGTTCAGTTTTGCTTTCGGAATATGTTCAGTTTTGCTTTCGCTTAAAGACTCAGAGAATATCAAGATATGCCTTTACTCAAAGAGCGTAGAAGATTGAAGGAATATGGGTGATGCTTAACGTTGGATAATCAACTATATACTAAGTGTCACTGACATCGTCCAATACAATAACATTTATTATCTGTACGGCTTGCTGTTTGATTTAATGTGTGGAATTTTATTTACTTAACATATATATGCTGAATCAACTGTATTTTATAAAGGAATAAAGGATGTCCATCCCAAAACAATTTTGTGTCATGCAATATATAGTTACATTTTCCGGCTATTTTAATTTACAATAACTATGATTTATAAAACCATGCACATATAACAATAATGTGGGTATTTACCTTTGTACATTACTAACCATAAAAACAATTTTTTTACCCTATAAATAATGCACGTTAATTTTTTTATGCAAAACACATTTCAGTACAAAACGGAATATCATTCAATGCTAAGATGTGCTGCTTAAGAAACCTGTTGGAGAACATAATAGCTTAAATGAAAAAACCGAGCCACCTCTACGGTCTCGTGTTTGCGAACACCTGAACATCAAAGTAAGTAAAGTCTCTTATCTCATATGCTCTTTGGTTTACTTCGAGTCGAAACAGGTTCGTTGCAATGAATCACCCGTCAAACTACCCTTTGCGGAACCCGGTTTGTAAGGAAGAACATTGCCAATTTAAAAATAACGAAGAACTTTTTCACTTCCTGTTCTGTGCAATTCAAGCTCCGTTTGAATTCGCACATAACCGCCCGACGACAGCGTCGCCTTGTGTTTACCAACACACCCACGCAGCGTGACCAAACAACGCGGGTAGCGAACTGGAAACGAATCGTGCCACGATATTAAGTCTTTGTTTACATCGTAGCAACAAGATCACTGACGACTGGCGCACGCCACTAGACAAATAATGCACAGCAATACTCATTAATATGATTAGCTCTAACATGGATCGTTGTTTTTGTTATTTACACTCGGGGTTAAACGCTTAGCCGAGCTGTCCGGACGCGTTTGCCAAATGCGTGTGCATTGTCCAACGACAGGCGAAGCCAGTGTTACACGTGCGGTACAGGCCGAATTAAGCTCTGCGTGGAACCGCGGAATGCCAGGAATTCCTTTGGTCTCGACTTGTTGACGGCGTCAAGATTGAACTCGTCGCGATGGCACATGGGTGTCACGTGACCAGGGACTATTTTCTCATTGTCGTCCTCCCGCCAATATATATATATATATATATATATATATATATATATATATATATATATATATATATATATATATATATATATATATATATATATGGCGGGAGGACGACAATGAGAAAATAGTCCCTGGTCACGTGACACCCATGTGCCATCGCGATGAGTTCAATCTTGACGCCGTCAACAAGTCGAGACCAAAGGAATTCCTGGCATTCCGCGGAGCTATAGGAGCTATTTAACAAGTCTCACTTTAAATGTAGAACATTTTACTAGAACTTGTTATGGGTGACATTCCGTCGTGTAAGAGTTCCCACAGGGAATGAGCCGCTGTACTTGGTTGGATGTGGTTGTAGTTATAGTTGTAGTTGTAGTTGTAGTTGTAGTTGTAGTTGTAGTTGTAGTTGTAGTTGTAGTTGTAGTTGTAGTTGTAGTGATGATGATATAGTGTTCTGTTGTCTGCACTTACGAGAATGTTGCCGGTTGGTACTGCTATGACGCCACGTACAGCTTTATGGAATGCAACAAGTCGTAAATGCCCTCTCCTTTCTGGAAGGTTATAACGACCCGTCTGTCCTTCCGAGTTAGCTGGTAAGTGTGCGACACTGTTGTAAAAACTGTAGTTTTTTAAACCGTTCTGCTTTATGTTTGAAAAATTACTGGCATAGATTAAAAGACAATTATAATAAACTGGTTATAGTAAATGTAATGTTTTTACTAATGAAAATGCCGATGATAACGATTCAAGTGCGGTCTGTGTTGTCTTTAGTATAATTATGACAACAAATGTGAAAAATACACAAATTATTAACAACATAGAAAAAACGTAAACATAACAACAATATTAATACTCATGCATTTATACATTTATACACTGTTGTCTGGAATAAGAACTCGTTCAGGAATGTGCAGTAAAATTTGCTTGAGTAAGATCTAAGGTATAAAGACACCACATACTGACTGATAGAGCTATTAAGAATTAAAATTATATACTTAAAACTTTGTCTAATACAAAGAATACAGGTTGCTAAGATTGGGCTAAAACTAAACTAGACAAACTAAAATGCACAGAGTATCTATAAAGCATAACGTATAAAGAAGTTGAAAAAGAAAATATAAATAAGTGTTAAATAAGCACAAGAACTGTAACACGGATAACCACAGTTGTGTTGAGTGGAAATTTCCTGACGACTACAAATAAAGTACACTAGTGTAACGAGCTGGCAGTGTCGGTGGCCGGCGCCAGAGTTACTTTTGTTTCATCAACTTGGCTGTCCCCCGCGACGCTTCCAAATCGATAATCTCGTTAATTGAAGCGCTATAACCGTTTGATGTTCTTTGATATCGCCACACGCGTGAGTGCCTTCTAATTCCAACACAATCATACGTGCGATTAGCGCGTGCTCTGTAATCAAGGAGAACGCCGGCTCGTGATAGTCTTGTTGACAGTCACGCTTCGCGGAACAGAGCCATGGCGACGAGCTCTGTTTTTGTTTTTGAAACGAGCGCGTTGTTTGAGTGCGTGAACGTTGGTCGTGTCACGAGGTCCTTCCGTGTCAAAAGTGCAGATAGTGCGCAGACTGACGATGACGACATAGATAAGACGCCACGTGAACGAGTGAGCGTCTCTGTCACGACACGTCACGTCACGTCACGCGTCATTGCATTCGACAAGCAACAACAGGATATGAGACAAACTTACTGATACTATGATACAAATGCAATGCTTATCTCTTCGACTTACAGGGAACGCAACCACAATGGCGGTATCGATTAGATTATATACATAAACCGCGATAAATAGTATAAATGCAAAATATTCACTGAGTTTGTTTTGCTGACGAAATGTTCTATATTCACAATAATTACAGGGCATCGATTCGGAATTAATGTGCACAATATTGTGTCGTGTAAACTAGAATACTTCCATCTCGGGCGTTGGTCCAACGCCAGCCTCCCTATATATACAATACCAGACGTTTATCTGCCACTTTTATTTGCTCACAATGATAAAATATATTAGCGTTGAATATGCACTAAGTACTTGGCGTTGGGTAGTGCGAATGATTCTAATCGAAAGGTTACATTTTATGTGGCTAGCAGTTTATGAAGTTTAGAGGTGCTGCATTATCTGTTGACACAATATACGTAATGCAGGTGGTTAAAGTATATATGCTTTTAAAGATATGTCGCTTTTAAAATGATGTTACTTTTAAAGTGATGTCGCATTTAAAGTGATGTCGCTGTTAAAGTGATGTCGCCTTTCAAGTGATTTCACTGTAAAAATGATGTTGCTTTTCAAGTGATGTGCCTTTCAAGTGACGCCGCATTGCTTGCAGCAACAACAGCTTGCGTTGTAGCGAGGTCCGCCAGTCGGCATAACGACATTTTAATTAGCTTAATATTATCCCAGACACTGCCTTGATTTGGTCCCGATACACAAGGCCATAAACATGTCACATTTGGCTAAATTGATGAATCTACGGTTAGCATAGATGCGGGCATGCAGCGACACAACTTAATTTAAGTTTTACATCAAATCAAATCCGTTTTGTCGTGCAAACAAGTATATATATATATATATATATATATATATATATATATATATATATATATATATATATATATATATATATATATATATATATATATATATATATATATATATATATATATATATATATATATATATATATATATATATATATATATATATATATATATATATATATATATATATATATATATATATATATATATATATATATATATATGTATATATATATATATGATATATATATATATATATATATATATATATATATATATATATATATATATATATATATATATATATATATATATATATATATATATATATATATATATATATAATGACTGTTATCGTACATAATGTGCCCAGAGGATCATCTATATAAAATATTGTCTGAATTAGATACATATGTTGCATGGATTTGCTACACATGAATAAGCTACATTTTCATAACCGTCTGACGCGAGAGGGACACATTTAAATTGCTATTTTGCTGAGGGGGGCTCAGTGGTGACAACAATATCACCACTGACTCACGAGGACGGGCTAAACTATGTTAGGACGTCTATTTGTCCCACCAGTGGTCATTGCCACTTTTCGACGTCAGTTGAATCCATTGTCGTCAAGTATACGGCTTTTGTTGCCCCCCGTTCTTTATACAAGGACATACATTAAGTATAGCTATGTTGCGATACAACCAGTTTCAAATGCAAAGTAAAGAGGAAGCTATCATGATCAGGTGGTCAAAATGTTTAAGTGGCAAAGTACGTCCTGGTGATCTGATCAGACTAGTTCCGTCTTGATGGTCGAGGATATAATTTGCATACTAACGCAATTGGGCCAATCTTGCGCGATCCCATCTCCCCGATGGCCAACACGTGGCCTGCCTATCACTTGCTAAACCAACAACACCGCCCAAAGTCCTTACGATCAACAAACTCCACGGGAGCTTTCCCGAACTCGCGACCACCGGGGATCGATGGGATATCGCCCGGACCGGCTTTACGACTTGCCAAGTGACGTAATCACGATGCCGCGCGACGCCAGATCCTCGTCCAGATGGCGTTTAAACGATCTGTTTCAACAGGCGTTTCGCACCATCCGGTGTCCATTAGCGCGATAAAACGACTCCTTCATTAAGGGTGCTTAATTAACAGATCCGTCTCGAGTTCTGCGAGACGGGAATGCAAAGTAGGTGTCGGGTCATTTAGATTTACAACGTCTTCAATCGCGAGCCGTTTTATAAACACCAATCGCCGTCGTCGGTCGCTACTCGATATTAACTGCCCGATTACGCAATCGTACATTCATATCCATTTATATCGCGAAAGTTCGCCTGGTCATTGTGTTGGCGTGGCTACATTGGGCCGTGGTTGACAACGGGGCAACCGGACACAACATAGACATTCCACAACTAACCAGAGATGTTGCGTCGCAGGCTATTAGCGTAATACATTCACAATGACCGCGTCTGGTATTCGCTTTTATTCCAGGTGAGGTATGTCGTCAACACTTCGACTAATTAAAATCGACTGACCAGTCGAAATAATGTGTACTTTCCTGACAGCATGTCGTGACCCGTGATTCACTTGGCGGTGAATGGTCAGAACGGCATTTAAGTTTTCTTGAAATACAATACACGCGTATTGCTGCATTCAAAGTGTCGGATGTATGAAATATTGTGTGTTAATAAACGAAAAACGTTTTTTTAGGGGGGATTTGACCCAGGGGATTTTGTCCGGGGGGATTTTGCCCGTTATGGATTTTGTCAGGGGGACTTTGATCAGGGGAACTTTTGTCCGGGTGCATGAATTTTGTGTTCGACGTTCGACGTGATACATCTTACAGATGAGCTGTCAAACAGTACCGGTGATTGTAGTTCTAATAATAACGAAATTTTCACGAAAATGCATTCACATAAAAAGATTCACATATTTGCATACCTGCATCACCCTCAAAATGCACATCTGTAGGGACCCTTAACCACCCCACCAGTTACCCCCAAATGAAACCGTTCGCGATCTGCCATGATCCCGGCTCGTGTGATGTGTGACATTTATGTTGATTTGATAGAGAAATTTTACCAGTAATCACTTAATAATGTGATTTCATCAAAACAGTCTGGGGTTGTTTTGAGAAACTCTATAAACAACGCATTCGTCAGTTGTCAAAACAACTCTACAAAACACACGCACTTAGTAAAACATTCAACTTGAACTGATACATTCTTCTGCAGGCAATTGACGCATTAGCACCAACAGGCTTGTCAAACTTGCATAAGTTCGTCAAACCAATGCATTTGCCAAATCCAGCATGCACAAACGCACGAACATTTGGTTGGTGCAGGCGGCCAGATTTCGCTGAACGGCTCCAACTTCGCAGCAAAGGATCATCCTTTGTTGTACGAGGTGCCAACTGTTACACGAGCGCTGTATTTGTGCATCTCTGCCTAATTATGACGTCGACAACATCGATTGAAACTTGTCAAGGTGCCACACATGCTGTTGTCCTTCGCAAGACGCGAATAGAAGGTCACGCCGTGCGAGACTGCGTGGGTGTAGACTGGGTGTATAGACGTTTGTGCAGAATATAGAACTTAGGGGCTATCCATATAGCATGTCAGGCTATTTTTAATACCCCTACCCCCTGTCTCGCTTCGTAGCGTTGGCCTGGGCACTCCCATAAAACTACGTTCGCACCCCCACCTACTGTGCATCTATTGTTCTCAAGTTATATATATATATATTATATATATATATATATATATATATATATATATATATATATATATATATATATATATATATATATATATATATATATATATATATATATATATATATATATATATATATATATATATATATATATATATATATATATATATATATATATATATATATATATATATATATATATATATATATATATATATATATATATATATATATATATATATATGTATGTATGTATATATATACATATATATATATATATATGTATATATGTATGTATGTACATATGTATATATGTATGTATGTATGTGTATATATATATGTGTATGTATATATACATATATATATATATATATATATATATATATATATATATATATATATATATATATATATATATATATATATATATATATATATATATATATATATATATATATATATATATATATATACATATATATACATATATATATATTATATATATATATATATATATATATATATATATATATATATATATATATATATGTATATATATATATATATATATATATATATATATATATATATATATATCGTCTTTGTGTGCTGTAATCAAACGTTATAAACAGAGCACACCGATAGGGTGCGATACGTGTGTACGTGTTTATCGTGTGAGTAACCGTCGTGTGATCAAAAATGTTGTGACCTGATCTCCACGTGACGGTGTCGTGACGGTGTCGTGACGATGGTATTAGTACTGTGATAATGGTGCCTGGGGCCTTGTCGTCGTCGTCGTCGTCGTGTCGTCGTCGCGTCGTCGTCGTCGTCGTCGTCGTTTCGCCGTCGCGTCGCCGTCGCGTGATCACCCATCAGCCATTCTCGTACTGATGTTTACGCTTTCTCGCCAATGTGAACTCAAACGGCCAATGACCTTTATACAACCATTGTCCATGTTTTTATTTGGAAGTTCCATTATTGATTCAGTATTGAAAGATTTCATTTCATTCATGCTAAATGACGTCCCTCGATAAGTCACCCCCAGGACCATTAAGCTTCATCATTTATTCATATTTCTGTTTTACTTTTTTTTGGCACAACAAACGTAAACAAAACATTTTTCTAATACAATTTATTATTGAATCCAATACATGCTCACACATAGACATGTTGTTCATTTCAAATGGTTTATCAGCCACTGTTCAGACCTGCCTAAAGATAACTGGGGCGCAGCGGAGAACTGACACAGCTGGAAATGGCACACAATATAAACGAAACAATTAGTTTGCAACGAACAGTTAAAGTTTGCAAAGCACACATTGTGACCAAATGGTGCGTCCTGCGTCATATGACCAAATGTTTTGTGACGAATCGCTTGCAATACTCGTTGACCGACGATTGCACTAAGTACAAAGGTGCGTAGCAGATTAAAAAACGGGTATTGTTGATCGAATGTTTATGTCATTCTAACTGCACATTGGTCCACTTTTAACACTTACACCGCAACTGCTACCATTGGATAACTAATTCTCCAAACTAGTTTCTCTGATGATCATTTCGCCCGCTCCCTTTCCAATGCCCCAGCCCCCCAGGCAGTTCACATATTTCTGTTCCTCGTGTGTAGTGAAACATGTCGCGTTCTCTGTATTCCGGAGTAGTCAATATATTATCAACGGCCACCCGCAGCGATAACATGGACGATTATCTTGACAGAACGGCCACCCGCAGCGATAACATGGACGATTATCTTGACAGAACAGCCACCCGCAGCGATAACATGGACGATTATCTTGACAGAACGGCCACCCGCAGCGATAACATGGACGATTATCTTGACAGAACGGCCACCCGCAGCGATAACGTGGACGATTATCTTGACAGATCGGCCACCCGCAGCGATAACGTGGACGATTATCTTGACAGAACGGCCACCCGCAGCGATAACGTGGACGATTATCTTGACAGAACGGCCACCCGCAGCGATAACGTGGACGATTATCTTGACAGAACGGCCACCCGCAGCGATAACGGGGACGATTATCTTGACAGAACGGCCACCCGCAGCGATATCATGGACGATTATCTTGACAGAACGGCCACCCGCAGCGATATCATGGACGATTATCTTGACAGAACGGCCACCCGCAGCGACAACATGGACGATTATCTCGACAGAACGGCCACCCGCAGCGATAACATGGACGATTATCTCGACAGAACGGCCACCCGCAGCGATAACATGGACGATTATCTCGACAGAACGGCCACCCGCAGCGATAACATGGACGATTATCTTGATAGTTATCTTCATTCAATGTTTCGCCCGTGTAAACAGATGCGCGTTAAGGCGGTGAACATCACGACACGTGGGGAAGTTGGGAAACACAACAAACATGTGGGAGAACAGGCCCATTGTTTTTTTAGGAAATTAAAGCATTGCTATTTCTCTACATTTTTGTGAAAGTCTAATGTGTTTAAGAACAAAATCAGACAGAGCAATGTCAGTGGTGATAACACAATATAGTGTTGTTCTTTGGCTGTTTGTGATTGCGTAACGCGGAAATAATAATAATAATATTGATAATAATGATAATAATGATAATAATGATAATAATTAATAATAATAATTAATAATGATAATAATAATAATAATAATAATAATAATAATAATAATAATAATAATAATAATAATAATAATAATAATAATAATAACAATAATAATAATAATAATAATAATAATAATAATAATAATAATAATAATAATAATAATAATAATCACTTAAGTTTTAACACCATCAAATTACATATGAAAAGAATCAAAATATTAAAAATGGGTCATTACTTTGTAAATGCTACTGCTTGGCATACAATGCATCAAAAAAACCGCGAATAAAAGATAAAAATAAATAAATTTTGAATGTATACAGTACACTACGTAGACGATGGTTTAAAAAATAAAAATGTCTTTAATGTCTTTTTGAGCTGCGCGCGATTCCCGGAGTTCAGTAATGTAGCTGGTAATGTTGTGTCGGGTCGGCGCATGGAAACGACCGGAGACCGACGGAGGTTCACAGGTGGATCACGCAGAAGTAGAACGCCGGCAGAGCGTACAGGGAACGACGTGGCGTATGACGGTGCAGCAACAAGGCGAAACACACCTCTAAATTACGGCCTAAACTAGTCCTATGGTATATGGTTCACGACTGTGCTTTTTTTACCTCTGAGCTCATATTCATGAGGATATAGGCGCAATGGAAGTTAATTATTATTATTAGTAGTATTATTCGGCATTTTCCCTGCTCAAACATGACATGATTGGGAAATAATCGTTATTAAGAAGTGTCGTCTGCCGTCGGTCTTTGTAGTCGGCGGTTCGTCTCGGGAATTGTTCGGACCTCGTCCAGGTCACCTCGTCAACACAATCGTTGTTTATCAGCCTCTGGTACGGCCTGTTGTTATTTTCCCCCGCAAACGAGGCCAGGCTATATTACTGGGGGGGGATGACTTGGAGCTAATTTCAACGTGTATGCGGTTTACTTGGAAGGTGGGATTTTCAATCCATCAGCGTTTTTTTTACGGGGGTGGGGTTAATTTGAAACTGTAACATCGGAAGAACATTCGAGGGGCAATCTCTGTCACTACAACAACACTGAATCGCTGGGCATAGATTCATCGCAAACACAAATTGTTTTTACCTTTTATCTAAGTCCTTGAAACGGAAAACATAAACATTCGACGAAAGTCCGTTTCTAAACATTTCGTGTTACGCACGTATTAACAGCTGCTATCTGTGTACCCGTTATACCGGTTCGCGAACCGATGACACTCACAGTCAAGTGCTCGCGGGGCACAAACAAGAGCCTAGAAAGTACAGTAGCAAGCAGCAGCAAGCAGCAGCAAACAGCAGCAAGCAGCAGCAAGCAGCAGCAATTATTGTCGTCGTCGTCTTCCTTATCATCATCATTATCAACAACAGCGATGGCGACAACAACAATAACAATATTCACAATAATCACAATAATCGTAGCAATCAGTCATTTCAATCATTACACTCATTACACTCATTACACTCATTACACTCACTACACGCATTATAATCATTACATTCATTACATTCATTACACTCATTGCATGCATTGCATTCATTGCAATCATTGTAATTATTACAATAATTACAATCATTGCAGTCACTACAACCATTACAATCATTACAATCATTACAATCATTGCAATCATTGCAACCATTGCAACCATTGCAATCATTACAATCATTACCATCATTACAATCATTATAGTCATTATAATCATTATAATTATTATAATCGTTACAATCGTTACAATCGTTACACTCTTCGCACTCTTCACACTCATCACGATCATCACAATCATCACAATCATCACAATCATCACAATCATCACAATCACCCCATTCATTGCATTCATTAGTCATTACAGACAGTCACTATAAAGAAGAAGAACAACAACAACAATAACAACAACAACAATAACAACAACAACAATAACGCCGGCAACGTCGACAAAGCTTAGCGACTGTTGTTTTCTGCTGTCAGTTTGGAACTGTTGTCTGGCTTCTGTTTGCCTCGTCAGACTGTTGGGGGTAATCGTCTCAGTCGGGCGTCATTGGTAGACCGGCATCGACGCCGAACCGCATTACGTTCCTATTGTTGACGCAGTCGATGAACGAGGCCGTAATTGGTGGGACGCCGAGACAATAAGCCGCGTCTGATCTCGTAGAAGAAAACATATATAGCGTTTCAAAATAACGGCGGTTTACGGTTAAAACCACAAAAGGACACGCGGGGGGAGGGTTACATAAACGGCGAATAACGTCAAACAGGGCCTTGTTTGCGGGAGGGAATAACCGCAGGGCCGTACCAGAGGCTGATAAACAACGATTGTGTTGACGAGATGAACTCCGCTAAGTCCGTACTCCGAACAATTGGCGAACCGCCGCCCACAAACATCGCCGACAGACGCACTGACGATTACTTCCAAAACGGGCCATGTTTTGAGCGCGGAACAATGCCAAGGAATACCAGCGGCTACATATATTTCCGTTTCAAGTATAGTCACAAACATCAAGGGAAAAAAACGTCGTATAAGGAACGCCGACAATGACCTAGCCTGACCTTGCCAGGGACAACTGAGTTACGTCTGCAGCAATGAAAGCATATTATAGGTCTATGACATTGGTCGCGCTTTGGTGACACCGAATGACCTTGACCGGTCGTCGCTGAGTTCAGAAATAGCCAGACATACTTGGCTGTGACCACGTATAACGGTGTGTACCAGTGCGTATACAGGTGTACGCAACTTGAAATATTTGTTTGAGATTATTCCACAACTACACATTTCTGCATGGGTAAACATTTGCGCAACTGTTGTCGGTATTACAATCTATCAACACTGTTCAGTCAATTTAGACAATTGGTTTTCGAGTAAACACTTAAAGCTGCTGCAGATTACGGGGAACGAGGGACGCGCTAGCTCTGCGGTTACCGCGCTGGGGTGCCAGTCGAGGGGTCCAGGGTTCGAATTCAAGTGCAGTCGTTGGGCAATTTCGCCCCACACTGCCTCTGTCTTTTGGAAGAGGAATAAATGGAGAAAAAAATTGTGGACCCACAGAATCTATAGATCACCTTCCCTTCGGCTCTACAACAGCACATCATCGATCACAGCCAACATTTGGTGGCTGAATTCTTTCTTATGATGTAACGGTATCAGAAACAGAAAGGCAATTTACGACAAAACGTGTATATATATATATATATATATATATATATATATATATATATATATATATATATATATATATATATATATATATATATATATATATATATATATATATATATATATATATATATATATATATAGCCCAGTTATATGTGAACATGTATTTAGTATCATGCGATAGTTAATGTATTCACTTGGTACATTGGTACTAATTTATGTGAGATTGTTACAGTAATACAATTATTAATATCTACACCCATCGACAACAACGAGAATGTATGAAGCCGTCTTTTTTCGAAAGATTGCACGGTTTCCGGTATTATTGCACATGGGTTTCAGAAAGTGTGGGAATATTATATTTAGAAAAAGGCTACTTCGAGGTTTCGAACACTGACGCATTCTAGTAACTGTGGACTTATCTACCCCGTTGAGCGTACGTATGTATGAACGTTTCACCTTGGCGGAAGATGCGTTATAAAACGATATGCAGAAAAAGCTTTGGCATTAATTACGATTCCCAAATGTTCGCATTAATTAATATTCCCAAATGTTCATTTAAAACAAAAATCTACGTAAAACACGGAAATCTGCTCCGATTTCATCCTACTACATTGTGAGGTAGCGCCGTTAAGACGTTATGACGTCATAGCGATAAATCTCGCGCGTTTCATTTACGAAAACACCGCCAACGTAGGCATAAGCATTTGACGTCAGCAACCTGTGACGTCATCGAACTACCAGAGTACAGACATGTGCTTCGCTTTTCGTGAACGGCAAAGAAGTCGTAAAATCAGCGAGACGATAAATGCGGTGCGTCCGTGTATAGAGCGCCATGTGGCACGCGGACGGACGTTATCGCAGTGGGTGCGTGAATGGCAAAGGGTGTGTGAGAATATTTATGCCACGACATAAAGCGCGTTTGCACTAACAACGAAAACAATTTATGGACGGACGCACCGAAGCGACTTTGAATCGTGATTACGTCGACCACGTGGCGCGGTGGCGCGTGGCCGGTCGATGCGAGCCGGGGCGTCGGTTTACGCAACGCGGAACAATTGTTTATCGGTCGAACTATTTTCAGAAAGACGCTGAATGAACGAGTCGCCGTATCACATGACTCCCACGCGCCGTCACGTGACCGGGCCCGTGGCAGGCGGGCAGGTAGATCACTGAAATAGACTCGCTTCCTGAGCATCGCTTATATGCAAAGGTCGTGCACCATCTGTCGCCTTAAAATAGTCGCAGAGCACCGAATAAAACGCCAGATAAGACGGATGTGTCTATAGTGCGCGCCAATAGCTGTGACACTGTAAAAAGCGCATGATAAATGAGTCGTGAGGGTCCGAAATAAAATAGCGACCTTGAAAATCACAAAAATAACTGTGTTATTTGGGAGTTAACCGTTTCTTTGCGCGAACCAATCACAACTGAATCACCGACAGTTAAGGTGATGCGTTGTCACCGCGAGTCCATTAAGTAGGCCTCATATAATTATCATATGGCTTAGAAGTTCCTCCCCAGTTCGATTTTGTTCTAATTTCAGGTCCTTTTCGTGAAAACAATCCGACCTACAGTACCCACAACGACAAGCCAACTCGTTTGTGCAATTTTGTTATTTAGTTTTGGTGAAATCATCGGACGAACCGTTATTTTTTACCGGGTCTGGTCAAAATTCAGCAGAAACAGTGCAAAGTTGGCTACGCTTTTGATTAATGCTAATACAGTTATTTTTAACATATCAACACGTTTTAATTAACTGTAGCACCGCGTCTACGTATTACAGCGTAAGGTTATTTGCAAGGTATGGGATCTATTATTGCAATGTACTATACCACTGGCAAACAGCGACTGCGAAAGACAATCTTAATAATAATAACAATGTTGATAATGATAATGATGATAATGATAATACTAATACTAATACTAATACTAATACTAATACTAATAATAATAATAATAATAATAATAATAATAATAATAATAATAATAATAATAATAATAATAATAATAATAATAGCTTTACACACGCGACGTCGGTCTAACATTCCGAAGTATCGTCATTCTGTTATGTGCACGTAACCTCCGACAGCGTCGCGTGACAGGTGTATGTACACAAACAGCGTGTGACAGTCGATGCTATAGTTGGACGGGAGCAGGTAAACATAACGAATTAAAACGTGAGAACTCGACCAAAGGTCGGACGATTGCTGCAGCGACGCAGTGTTTAAATTAACAAGGCCTGAATATATATATATATATATATATATATATATATATATATATATATATATATATATATATATATATATATATATATATATATATATATATATATATATATATATATATATATATATATATATATATATATATATATATATATATATATATATATATATATATATATTGGCCATCGCTCTGTTTTTATCATCTCCCGCGATTCCTATTAGCGTCAACAAAACGCTCATTAGCGAATATGCATGTTTAATTTAACTACCTTTATTATTGAGCCTCAAATGTCGCCGGGTCAGTTATTAATATTAATAATCATGTTATCGACACAAAACTTTAAAAAAAAATACGTTGCAGTCCCCTTTCCCTTTGTCATGTTGCAAGTCATGCAACATCAGTAATGTTTTCGACGATGTGACATCGTAGAATGTGCCGACTCACTTCTGTGTCATAAAGCAGCGAGTCAACAAAATATTCACGTAACATTCTTGTACTCGTGACCTCTAAACACTCGACCACTGTACGCGGTGTCCACGTAGCGGTCAGGTTGTGCAACCACCTGCGAATGTCCTTATGTAACCGGATGTAACTAATCAATAACACAGTATTTGGCTGACAAAAAGATAATGTATCGCAAGGATGAGGCGTTAAACTCCGATGTCCTGCAAATGTGTCGCACCAGACGCGGCCTTAATATAGTCGGAGCACACCGAATATAACCCGAGATAAGAAGAAGGTGCGCGAAAATAGCTGTATAAAGAGTGATAGATGAGCTGGCAGTGTTCAAAATAAACTATCAACCTTGAAAATAAAAAATATGATATGGAGCAATCTGTAGTGAAATTTCAGCGTCTTGGGTTAGTTGCGGACTGAATTCAGTAATAGTTTTGCGCTCATGTCATTTGGCAATTAACCGTTTGCTGCCGAAGCCATCACACCTGAATCACGGACAACTAGGCAGGTGGTTTGTTAACCACCAGCCCATTGAGTATGTCATGTCGTAAGGTAAATATACAACCGTAAAGACAACGTCAGTGCCTCGAGTATACCGTTTATTACTGGTTCGGGTTTACAATTGTCTCTCGTCACGTAACCCGCCATCCGATGTGGGCGCTGAAAAATGTCATTGCTACTGTAGCTGCAAAGTTAGTGCCGGTCAAGTCTTAATGAAATGAAATACCGCGGCCTCCGTGGCTTAATTAAATACCGCGGCCTCCGTGGCTTAAATAAATACCGCGGCCTCTGTGGCTTAAATAAATACAGCGGCCTCCGTGGCTTAATTAAACACCGCGGCCTCCGTGGCTTAAATAAATACCGCGGCCTCAGTCGTTTAATTATATACCGCGGCCTCCGTCGCTTCAGTTTTTTTTATATTTCGCATAAAACATGTTGCGCCGCTACACATACAGCAGCTTGGTAACCTAGGTAACGGGTGACTAAATTTTGGTCACCCTCTGTCCGAGATCCCAGATATACGCTGCTGTGCAGGATAATAAAGATCGCCCCTCTCTAAGTGTTCATGTGAAACTATGAACACATATAACTAAAGTACTGTACCTTATACTGGATTGTTTACGGGCGGTTTATTTGTTCTAAATATAAAGCCTATGTCTATTAGAAATTCCCTGTTGTCATAATGACGGTTGGCATTGAATCATGTTTGAGATGCGTAAGTGTCGCATATGCGCTCTGTACGTGATACTTACTCATTTGTGGCAATTAAAAAGACAAACTATTTTTTTAGTCTCTAAATATAACGACAACATATTTTATTTTACACTTTTACTTTCAAATCATCTGTGTTATGGATTTACTAGAAGATATGTCATGTAATATATCATTAAAATGCTTCATTATAATCTGCCATGTGACTGGTAATGTTTTATAGCGCAGGCATGCACGCACGCATGCACGCACGCACGCACGCACGCACACACGCACACACGCATGCCCGCCCGCCCGCCCGCCCGCCCGCCCGCACGCACGCACGCACGCACGCACGCACGCACGCACGCACGCACGCACGCACGCACGCACGCACGCACGCACGCACGCACACACACACACACACACACACACACACACACACACACACACACACACACACACACACACACACACACACACACACACACTACATCGGATTAACATTCCGAACATTGGCGTTCTATTGTGTACACGCAGCTTTCAACTGAGTTGGCGGACAGGTCTGTACGAGCAGCGAATTAACTCTATATTTGGACGTGGGCGGGGGGGGATGTAAACACCACAGATTAACGTGAGAACTCGTCCATAGGTCGGCGATCACTATGGCAAAGCACTGTTTAAACAAGGCCTGAATATAAGTAATGTGCATAAGCCTATATACACTCCATTAAAGGT
This sequence comes from Lamellibrachia satsuma, assembly GCA_033239005.1. Taxonomy (NCBI): domain Eukaryota; kingdom Metazoa; phylum Annelida; class Polychaeta; order Sabellida; family Siboglinidae; genus Lamellibrachia; species Lamellibrachia satsuma. The sequence continues at coordinate 4,672,842 of BSQZ01000004.1, forward strand.
GCCCTTGAAATTTGCCTTAAAATACGCCATGCATTGTGCATGCCCATCGCTATTTTTGTCTTCTCACGTGATTCATAGCGTCAACATAAAAGGTTTAATCTTAACTTCCTCTTTTGTTGGACTTCAAATATTCCCGATTCGAGTATTAATTGATATTGATATTATATTATATTATAATCGTGTTATCCACACAGAACGTTTTAAAATACGGTTCAGTCCCCCCCCCATTGTCACATGGAAAGAAATTCAGTATCAATAACACGCTCGTCGATGTGACATCACAGAATGTGCCGACTCATGTCTGTGTCGTGAAGCAGTCAACATCAACATAATATTCACGTAACATCCTTGAACGTCTGAACTGTAAATAGCCACCCACTGGACCTATGTAGGCCATGTCCATAGCGATCAAGTTGTACGGTCACCTGCGGCCTGTCCTTATATAAAACTGGATGCAAACTGTAGAATAACACATCATTTGGTACACAAGAAGATGTGCTTCGTAAGTATGAGGCGTCAAACACCGAGGTGCCGTGTCTCTGATGTCGTCGATTCAAACAGGGCGCGTTAATGAATATGTTGTTGTTGTATATGTTGTTGTTGTTGTATATGTTGTTGTTGTTGTTGTTGTTGTTGTTGTTGTTGTTGTTTTTGTTGCTCTACTCTTTATTCCTGACGTCCGCTTTGAGGCCGGCACCGATGCCGGTCGTCGATTGTTTCCCTTCTTCTTCGTTACTGATCCCGTTTTACTGCCGTCTCCACCGATCGTCTCCACTCCCCCATCCCTCGCCCTCATTCTCCCCTCCCCTCCCACTCCCGCGAAATCTATCTTCGTCCAGTCCTCCCATCTCAGTCCCGGCCTTCCTCTTCTCCTCCTAACCTCCACTCCCAGCGCATCCGCTCCCTTCGTCAACCGTTCCCCTCCATTCGTTCCACGTGTCCAGTGCACTTTAGCTGGCTCCTCACCAGCTTCCTCCTAAGACGGTCGTTCATACCGACATTCTCATCGAGTTAGCCCAACTAGGAGGGTTTGGAGGACGAACGAGGAGAAGGACGGGGAGGAGGATAAGTTGGGAGAAGACCTAGACGAGGAAGGATAGATAATGTGACAAGATACGTAGAGGGACGTATCACGATGACGGCATAGAGGCGTGACAGAGGCGTGACAGAGGCGTGACAGATGCGTGACAGAGACGGAGAATAAATGCAGCGGAAGACCGGAAACAGATTATGAATGTGCCGGAATGTGGGATGTGAAGTCTTTGTGGATCTAAACCCACAAGGGACAGGAAAAGAATAACAAGGAGCACGGGGAAAAGGGAGGAACCTAGTTTTGATCTGACACACGAATAGACACGATCAGCAATTTGTTCAAGCTTTCGGTTACGGGTCCTCGCTTGAATACGCACCGACCAGTATATAAAGACAAATACAAACGTGACAAATCTACGGTCCCGTCGCAAATCGTCCTTAAACAATCGTAGGACTCGAATGTCCGAGAGTGGTGTCAACATGCATGGTCCAGTTGTGTATACGGTGGGACTGCACGATGGACTTGTGGTTACATCTAAAGTCGTCCTCTTGTTACGCTGTCACTCGGAAGATTAACGGGCTCGATGATCCAGCTGATGAGATGCGATAAGATTAACGCGTTAAACACCCACACGCCGGGAGTCAGCAAAAGTTCACGCGATGTAATCGCACGGTGCAACGTTAATTGGGGCAAGGCGATACGTCGGAGGAAAGAAAGTAACGCGAAACAAAGTCGACTGTTGTCAGTCGATATATCTCGGGCGTTAACGAGCGCTTGCGACCCGTAGTTAAACCCGTTGATCGCTTTTTTGGGTCGTCCATCATTGTGGGCCGCCTTCGGAAATAGACCCGACAGTGTTAATTGTGTCGTTCGGATTGACTGATTTTTGTCCAGCCAGGCGCGAATTAATCGGGGTGGGTCATCTAAAATGGACCAACGTGCGTTTTAACGTTATTCGTTTCGTATCAGTGTTTTAGCTTGTTGAAGGTTTGAGGAAGCGACGGCCCAAGACAGACACGAAGGCAACATCATGGATATGTTCCTGCAAACTGTCTCATAAAAAAGCCATTCCATACCACGTGCTTTTGCTATACTGTATTGTATGAATTACTACAACTGCCGTCCATATATAGTATAATCAATACCTCGTACGTTTATAACAAATTATTCATCGCTAGGCATTGACGGAGCGATTAATATGCAACGTTGATAGACATTGCCCAAATGACTCTTCCATAATTTGAACAATTATAGATTACTCTGCACACAAACATTTTCACTTGCACTAATGTTGTCGTGATTCAATGTAAACTGTGTTTCTTTGTAATGTGTACTTTACGAACGCTTTACACGATTACTTTAATTCTGTTTATTCCTTAATTTAGAGACGGGCGTATGGTTTTGCTTGCCAACTATTTGTGTGTCAGAGATAGTGAAACCACGGTTGTTCTACTGATGCTGCCCCTGCCCCTGCCCCTGCCCCTGCCCCTGCCCCTGCCCCTGCCCCTGCCCCTGCCCCTGCCCCTGCCCCTGCCCCTGCCCCTGCCCCTGCCCCTGCCCCTGCCCCTGCCCCTGCCCCTGCCCCTGCCCCTGCCCCTGCCCCTGCCCCTGCCCCTGCCCCTGCCCCTGCCCCTGCCCCTGCCCCTGCCCCTGCCCCTGCCCCTGCCCCTGCCCCTGCCCCTGCCCCTGCCCCTGCCCCTGCCCCTGCCCCTGCCCCTGCCGACGCCGATGTCGCTGCTGCTGCTGCTGCTGCTGCTGCTGCTGCTGCTGCTGCTGCTGCTGCTGCTGCTGCTGCTGCTGCTGCTGCTGCTGCTGCTGCTGTTGTCTGAAAAAAAATGCGAAACGTCGAAAAAACGCGAGCATATCTTTGTACTACAATAAAGCTAAACGGTTGTAACTGAACCGATGTTTTCGTGAAAAACGTCGACTTTCTATATCGGGGTGAAGGAGAGGGGAGTAGCGGAGACAGGAGGGAAGGAGAAGGGAGTGGGGGAGACGGGAGAGAAGACAACCGGAGTGAAGGAGAGGGGAGTAGCGGAGACAGGAGGGAAGGAGAAGGGAGTGGGGGAGACGGGAGAGAAGACAACCGGAGTGAAGGAGAGGGGGGTAGCGGAGACAGGAGGGAAGGAGAAGGGAGTGGGGGAGACGGGAGGGAAAACAACCGGAGTGAAGGAGAGGGGAGTAGGGGAGACAGGAGGGAAGGAGAAGGGAGTGGGGGGAGACGGAAGGGAAGGGGTCAGGACAGAATGTGATGGAGGGGATCGAAAGGAAGAGTTATTCTGCAGCAGTGATAGAGGGGGTGAGGAAGAGAGCGAGGGTGTTTGTGGGGGATTCGATAGTTAGGAAGACCGACAGAGTCTTAAACAAGGGAGATGATGTGGTGGTCTGCTTGCCTGGAGCCAAAATAGAGGCGATAACTGAGAGGGTAAAAAATATCGTAGGCTCGGGTAAGGGTGGATCTGTTTTAGTACATGTAGGGACAAATAACGTAGAGAGGGAGGGTACAACTGCCATAGTTAGGAAATATAGGCAGCTTGTCAGAACACTAAAACAGACGCGGGTTGAGCAGGTAATACTGTCAGGGATTTTACCTGTAATGGGCAGGAGGGGTCATAAATATCGAAATTGTCGGGGGATGGCAATTAACATGTTAGTCCAGAGGCTGTGTAGGGAAGAGGAAGTTGGATTTGTGGATTTATGGGGAAGTTTTGTTGGGAGGGCTGATATGTACATGAATGATGGGCTTCATTTAAGTGGAAAGGGGGCGGCAGTATTCGCGGACAAACTTTCAGCAGCAGTAGATAGCGACTTGGGTACAATGACAAATATTTTTGGAAGTAAACATTCTTTAAACTAGAAGTGCAGGGGGGTTACCTAGAGGTGTCTCAAGCAGAACAAGAGGCCACTAGCACAGATAAACCAATATCAAATCATCCGAAAAACATCTCTGAAAAAGGTTATATATGCGTATGTTTAAATGCAAGGAGCATAGTAAATAAGAAAAACGAATTAAACATTATGGTAAAAGATACTGACCCTCACATAATTGGTATAACTGAATCATGGGCCAACATAGATATAACAGATGCTGAATTAGGACTGACAGGATACGTAATGTTTAGGAAAGATCGAATAGGAAGAAGGGGCGGGGGAGTTATTTTATATGTTAAAGAATCTATTCAGGCTTATGAAATAAAACTAGAAAGGGAAGCAGATTGCGATGAAGCTGTTTGGTGCAAAATTGTTTCAGGAAATTCAAAATTAACTATTGGATTAGTTTACCGAAGTCCAAACATAAACGAAGAGGACAACACAAAAATAAAAAAAAACGCTATAAAGGAAGTTAGTAAAGGGGAATGTATCATAATGGGAGATTTTAACCATGGACACATACAATGGAATTCTCTAGAGAGCACAGGTATTGAGGATCAACAATTTCTATGTTTAATCCAGGATAGCTTTCTTACTCAGCACGTACTAGAACCAACCAGGGGAGAAAATGTATTAGATATAGTTTTGTCATCACAAAAAGAATTAGTGGACAATGTAAAAATATTTGAACCATTTGGTAATAGTGACCATAATCAAATACATTTTGACATCAATGTAAAATCAGAAAGTAAAAATAAGAAAACGTACAAGAGAAACTTCCACAAAGGTAACTACAAAGATATGAGAAAATACTTATCACAGCTAGATTGGAATAACATGCTGATGAATAAGACTGCAATTGAATGTTGGAATATTCTAAAATATGAAATTGAGAGTATCATTGATAAATTTGTTCCCTTCCAAAAACAAGGAAAACGGTGTAGAAAGAAACACTTGTCAAAAGAGGCAATTAGCAAAATAATGCTAAAACAAACTATGTGGAGGGTTTATAGGCGTACCAGAAAGGAAGAAGACTATGCAAAATACAAAGAGGCACTTAATGCAGCTACAACTGAAATCAGACAATCTAAAAGAAGCTATGAGCAAAAACTGGCATGTAACATAAAAACTGACAGCAAGAGTTTTTATGCATATGTCAGGAGTAAACAAAACGTACAAGACAAGGTTGGACCTCTAGAAGACAGTGCTGGAAATATAATATCACAGGGGTTTTTAATGGCGGAAGACCTAAATGGTTACTTCAGTTCAGTGTTTACAAAAGTAGATATTAGTTCATTACCAGTTGCTGATGCTAAATTTCAGGGGGCTAAATCTGACTATTTAGGACCGTTAGTTGTAACTCCAGAATTGGTAGCTAGGAAAATAAAGGCAATGAAGGATAACAAATCACCGGGAGTGGATGGGATTCCTCCAAAATTACTAATGGAAACAGTAGATCAAATCAGTATACCACTTGCAAGAGTATTCAACTTGTCATTAAAAGAGGGAGTTGTTCCGTTTGAATGGAAAGAAGCAAACATCATACCATTATTTAAAAAGGGTTCGAGAAATAAGTCAGAGAATTACAGACCAGTGAGTTTAACGTCAGTGATTTGTAAATTATTAGAAAGGTTAATTAAAGACCATATGGTGGACTTCCTCGCTAAGCATAAATTATTAAATTCATCTCAACATGGATTCCTTAAAGCGAGGTCATGCTTAACAAATATGTTATGTTTTTTGGAAGAAATCACTAAGTGGATAGACGAGGGATCGCCAGTAGATATTATCTACTTAGATTTTCAGAAAGCTTTTGACAAAGTGCCACATCAAAGATTGCTACTTAAATTAAAAGCCCATGGTATCGGGGATAGCATAACTGACTGGATAGAACAATGGCTGACTGACAGAAGACAACGAGTTGTAGTAGATGGCGAAGTTTCAAATTGGAAATCGGTTTTGAGTGGGGTACCTCAAGGATCAGTATTAGGACCTATATTATTCTTAATTTATATCAATGACTTGGACGAGAGTATAACAAGTAACGTACTGAAATTTGCGGACGACACAAAACTGTTTAGAAAGGTTAATACTGATGGTGATAAACAACATTTACAAAACGATCTAGACAGATTAGTGAAATGGTCTGAGAAATGGCAGATGCTGTTCAATTTTGGGAAATATAAATGCCTACATACAGGACATGGGAACTTGAATGTAAACTATAAAATGGGAGCTACTGTTCTTGGTACTACTGTAAAAGAAAAGGACTTAGGAGTTACAATAAGCGCTGATATGAAAGTTTCAGAGCAGTGTGGTATTGCAGCTTCAAAGGGTAATCAAATTCTTGGATTGATTAGAAGAAACATAACATACAAGGGAAAAAAGTTAATTATACCTCTTTATAAAGCAATAGTTAGACCTCATTTAGAATACTGTATACAAGCATGGAGGCCATATCGTAAGAAGGATATAGATACGCTTGAACGCATACAAAGGAGAGCAACTAAAATGATTCCAGAACTTAGAGACCTTAGTTGTGAAGAACGCCTGAAAGAACGTGGTTTAACAACTCTAGAGACAAGGAGGTTAAGAGGAGATCAGATTGAAGTTTTTAAGATATTGAATGGGTATGAAAATATTGATAGAAATATGTTTTTCTCACTCAAGAAGGATAGCAGAACTAGAGGACATGAGGTAAAATTAGTAAAGGATCAATGTAGATTGGACATCAGGAAGCACTCGTTCTCACAGAGGACAATAAATGAATGGAACAAACTGTCTACAGATTGTGTAACTGCTAGCAGCGTGAATATGTTTAAAAACAAGGTTGACACATATATCAGGAGGGCGGGTTATAAGTAGGTGAACATTGTTGGACTCTCGATAAGCCAATGGCTTCCTTGTCCACTTGCCATCTGGGCCTTTGGCTTGGATTGCAAATCTTGTTAAATCTTGTTAAATCTATATGTCGGTGGTTGAGCCTCGTGTATAGAGCACGTTCGCGGAGAACTTGTCTTACTTCGCGGTGTTATTAAGTCCAAAGTTCGCTTTACCGTTATTAGAATATGGGTGTTATTACAGCGACTGCACGTGCTCTGCACGGGTGGTTGCTACTGACTATGGATTAATGGTGTACCTAGTTCGTAAATAGTTAACTAATCTGAACAGCTTCCTGTTTGCATTACACCTGTAATGGAATGATTGGAGCGCATCCTCGCCGCTATTTTAAGAGAATTAATGCTACTTATAGGCCAAGGTACTTCCTTCCATTCAATGAGTCTCGAGTGTAATCTCAAAACAGTGGTGGAATTTAGTAAATATTCCAACGCACATAATATCAGTGGAATTTAGTGAACATTCCAAGGCACATAATATCAAAGCTACATTTGTCGCCACTAAGCTAGAAATCTCACGAAAACAAGCACTTGAACACATACATCATAGGCTCGACGTTCGCGGTTATGCAATTAGTTGTTTACAATCGACGTGATCCGTTACGTAAGTCGCGCAGTCAGCCCGGACCTCGTGCCTCGCTAAACAAATAAATAACTTTACGGAGTTTACCACAGAAAACGGAAGTGGGCCTTGACTGGAATTTGAACGGTGACTCGATGTTTTGCGCGTAACCGGGGTTTGCACCAACGTAAATACCCTTGTTTTGTGTCTCTTCATCCGCGATCGTTTGGTATGAAAGGGAAGTGATTTTTGCGTCACCATTAAATTACCCGGTTCACATGTGAAATAAAAAGCCATATGTTTATGATTCACTGTATACGGATCGGCAAATAAGACAAACAACAACAATATCCATTGAGGATACGTTGAAAATAGCCACATAAAATTACTCAAACGGATATCCAATAAAATTATCCTTAGCAATGCTTATAAATAATAATAAAACGGATGCATCTGTACTCGCATTTTGATTAATATAAAACTTTTATTTCGGGTAAATTTCCCGCCACACATAATTTAGGCTTTGGTGTAAATGGTAAATAAAAAATAGTTTGAATTAATTGTCAATTCGTACTAGTCGGCATATATATATATATATATATATATATATATATATATATATATATATATATATATATATATATATATATATATATATATATATATATATATATATATATATATATATATATATATATATATATATATATATCCTGTCGTTCCCTGTTACACTGAATATTACAAATACCACGTGTACGCACCGGGACAACTTAGAATTGGTGATACTGTGAAACATCGTTGGGTTAGATACCGAATATTTAACATTATTTAACAAGAATGCTATCCAAGGCAGAAAAACTACATGTTCCAGGTGGCAAGTGGACAAGGAAGCCATTGGCTTATCGAGAGTCCAACAATTTTATCGTCTACGTGTAGCCCGCCCTTAGCAGATATCTGTCAATTCTGTTTTTAACCATATTTGCACTACTAGCATTGACACAACCAATTGACAGTTTGTCCAATTAATTTATCACCCTCTATGAGAAAGAGTACTTTCTCATGTCCAACGTACACTGTTCCTTAACTGATTATATTTTGTGTCCTCTGGTTCTATTGTCTTCTTTAAGTTTGAAGAACACATTCCTATCAATATCCTCGTAACCATTCACTATTTAAACACTTGTATTTGGTCTCCTCTTAGTCTCCTGGTCTCTTTATATACCCGCCACAGTACCTGCTTGTGAACAGTTTTTTTAATAGCCTCTTTGTGTGTGTGTGTGTGTGTGTGTGTGTGTGTGTGTGTGTGTGTGTGTGTGTGTGTGTGTGTGTGTGTGTGTGTGTGTGTGTGCGTGTGCGTGCGTGCTAGCGTGCATGCGTGCGTACGTGCGTGTGGTACGCCACTCATAACCGATTTCCAGTTTGAAGTCTCACCAATTAGTATCACTTTGTCTTCTTTGTGTAAGCCACTTTTCTATGAAGTTGATTACATCATTACCTGTTCTACGGGCTTTTGGTTTAAGTAATAATCTTTGATATGGCACTTTATCGAGAGTTTACTGAAAATCTAAGTATACAGTATTCACTGGTGACCCATCATCTACCCACTTTGTCATTTCTTCCAAAACACATAAGAGACTGGCTAGACATGACCTTGCTTTGAGCAACCCATGTTGAGATGTATTTATGAATTAATGTTTTACAAGGAATTCCATCATGTGGTCTCTAATTAATGTTTCTAGTAATTTGCATACAACTGATGTTACACTCACTCGTCTGTAAATTTCTGACTTGTTCCTCGATCC